>PVJO010021928.1:0-29009 GCA_004026905.1 Hystrix cristata | reverse complement strand
CTGGGCAGGTCTTACTCACTGGAGGGTGGGAGGGCACTCAGGGGACCACAGCAGTGGCCTATGACTCCTAGCCAGGTCTCAACAGACATGGGTGTGTGCCAAAGAGAAAAAAGTCTTCCAATCTCTTTTTATTGAACGTCTAAGGGCAGAAACCGTGAGCCAGTCCACGGGAATGCACTACCACATCTCTGAGTTTCCAGTCTTTGTATATTTGTCAGGATGTTCTAGAGAAACACACCCAATAGATCATCTCTTCATTTATTCACTGAAATTGGTTCATGCAATTACAGAAGCCGAGAAGTCCCAAGATATATAGTTGGCAGCTGGAGACCCAGGAGAGCCCACTTGTAGTTCCAGTTCAGCTCCGAAGGCTGAGAACTAGGAAAGCTTGTGGTGTAAGTTCTAGTCTGAAAACCAGCAAGCTTGAGAACTAAGAAGAGCTGATGTTTCCGTTCAGGTTGAAAGGTCAGGAAGACTCATGTATCAGCTCAAGCAGCCAGGCAGGAGGATTCTCCTCTTACTCAACCTTTTTATCCCATTCAGGCCTTGAACAGTGTAGGTGACAGTATTGGGAAGGGCAACCTTATATATTCAGTTTACTGAATTAAACATTAATCTCATCCAGAAATGCTTCACAAAAACATCCGGAGTAATGTTCAATCAAATATCTGGGCATCCTACCATCAAATCATGTGGCACACAGAATTAACCATCACATTTCATATGAAGGTGTTATGATTTATACCTGGATGTGCCCCTGGAGCCTCATGTGCTTACAGGTGGGGCTTTTGGAAGGTGACTGGATCATGGAGCAATATAATTGACTTGCTATTAGGAGGTGGGTTCCAGTCAGAAGAGGCAAATCACAGGGGACGCAACTTGGAAGGTGTATCTCCCTTCCCAGCTTCTTCCTTCACTCCCTCTACTTCCCGGCCGCCAGGAGGTGAGCAGCTTTCTTCCACCTTGGCCCTTCCACTGTGCCTTCCTGCCTTGAGTCAGCAGACAATGACTCCGGAGGCCCTGACGAGATCTCTCCGGAGATGACATCTCATTTTTCTTTAACAAAATGTCAGGAGTTTTTAGTATGTTGTTGCAGTTTATTTCTAACTGTGCCCCCAAAGTCTCATGTGTGTGGAGGGTGATTGGGATGATGGGGAGCTACAGTCATCAGTGGAGTCATCCAGGGCCTGGTCACTGGGAGTGTGGCCTGGAAGAGTGTGTTCTTGTCCCTGGCTCCTCCCTTCTCTGTCTGTTTCCTGGCTGCCATGGGTTAAGCATCTTTTTCCGCCATGCCCTTCCAGTACATCATTTCTCCCTGGGGCCACCCAGTCATGGACTGATGCTTCTGAAAACCGTTGACCACAACCAAACCTCCACTCGTAAGCTGTGAGTGTTGGGTATTGTGTCCATCGACTGGAAAATTAACAATTTTAGATCACCCATTATAATAGGCAAGTATCACTCTGTTTATCCTCATTCACAGGTCAACCTTTACTGAGGGCCAGAATAGCAGGGTACTCATGGACAGTCTCAAAGTTTGGTGAAGCGGCCAAAAGGACCCACCCATTCCTGAGGGCTGCTGATGGCTCTAGGTGCCCCGTGACTACAGCTACTCTGTCAGTTTGGGTTTTATTTTTAACAGCACTGAGTTTCTTGATCTAGAAATGCTGCCTGTCTATTTTTGGATCTATATTTGCAAGTTTGACAATTGTCAAAATAAAGAACAAACCCACAAAGTACAGGATATTTTTGAGAGGAGAAAAGACAGCTAATAATGGCAAAGACAGAACCAATTTAGACAATTTTCAATATTGGCTCCACTACCGTATTAAACTACACGATTCTTTTCATAACAGTTATGTGTTTGGGCAGAAGAAATCCTATTTACCCTTTCTTAAGCTTTCACGGTTGGCATCTTATGATATGTCACGGTTCAACAAAGAGGCTGTCACCAGCTTTAGCACACGAAAATAGTGGGTAATAAACTGTTTTTTTCAAAGAAACTAGAATTTTTACTTATTGTCCTGAATTCATAAATGAAAGGATATATTTAAAGCAGAATTAAGAAGGTACTTAAAATTGTGAATTTTCCATTTTTTATAAAATACATGCTGCACATTGACATTCCTGTCTGGGCTCTGCTAAGAAAAAGGACTTTATGCTTCCACCTCCTCCAGCGAGAGTAGACCTCGTCTCTCACAGAAGCCAGCTCTGCCTCTCGGCTGGGCGAATCCATGCTGCCAATGCCGGCTCAGCCCGAGGCACCTCCCTGCCGATTCTGAAGCTCCGCAGGGCACCTGGTTTGTGTCAGATGGGTGCAACATTTCACGACATAATCAATTTTCTTTGTCAGTTTCTGGGGGAATCTCTGCCCCCTCCCAGCCCACACAGATGACCTGGCTCTGGTTCTCGTCTTCCCTCTAGTGTCTGTCATGCCTTTCTTCCCAGTTCCAATAGAAGATTCCAGAAGACAGACACCATTTGCGTCCCAGAACTCTGGGTCCCTGCTGGCTGTGGAGTAGTCAGGACACTCAGGGGCCTGCCTGCCTGTGACTGACTTCACACCGCTGTGCACTTCAGGGATGAATTTTAATCTTCGCATTCTTATCCTCTGTATTTCACAAGTTGCTTCTGCTGCTTCTGGAAGCTTTGGATTCTCTTTCTGGGGATGACTTTGAAATGTCCTCAGGGTTGGATGTGTCAGCCTTTCACACCCTGGCGACTCAGTGTCAGGAGCCTTCAGAAGAGACCCAGAGAAGTGAATCCAAGCTGAGTTTGGTGCTGGTGCTTTCTTATCTAACAATTCTAACCATCAAAGAGCAATTTGCTGATAAGTCAGAACACGCCTTTGTCAGTTCCTCCTCTGTCTCAGCCTCCCAATAATACCATCAAAATGCAATCAATGGGTCACAGTCCTTGGTCTTTCTACAAGGATTTGCGAGCATGTGGTGAGGGTCTTGGGATCAAAGGGTCTTGGGACTGCATATTAGTTAACTTTTCGTCACCAGGACAAACTATCTGACATAAATCCTTAAAGGAGGAAGGGTTTATTTTTGCTCACTTTTTCAGAAACACAACTCCTGGAAAGCACAGAAAGTAAGACTGGACTGGGGAAGACATTTCAACATAGGCCACCCTCATTTTTTCTTCAGCAAATAAGCAGATGCTATGGTTTGAATAGGTCCCTCGAAAGTTTACATGTTAGAAACTTAACTCACAGATTCCTGTGTTGATGATATTGACAGCAAGGGTTTTGAGGGGAGGAGTAGTAAGGGTTAGATGAGGTTACAGGAGCAGAGCTCCGTGATGGCATTGGTGGCTTTGTAAGAACAGGTGCCCCTACCGTGTCACTGTACAGGAAGAAAGTCCTCAGCAGTTGCCAGCATCATGCTCGTGTGCTACCTGACCTCCAGAACCCTAAGCCAATAAATTGCCAGTCTTTATAATTTTCTTGCTATCTGGTATTTTGTTATAGCAACAGAAAACAGACTAAGACAGCAGAGTTAATTATCTTATTAATAGCTATTTTTGGTTGCGGACCCATTATGCTCTAGCCCCTGCTCTTCCAGTATTATGTGAGTCCTCCCAAGGTTTCCTGGCTTTTACAGCAGAGAAATTTGAGGCTTAGTGAGGTGACATTACCTGCCCAGGGTTGTGCAAGACTAGCTGATTCCCAACTATATGCCTACCCCTCCTCACCCTGGCAGCTTCCTGACCATCTCAGCTCATGGGCCTGGGGGCCTGGCTCCCACAATGAAGTCCATCTCTGGGGAGAACAATTTGTGAGTCAAAAGATGGGAGACCCAACAGCAACTCAGGGATCATTGTGCAACAGGGGTTTGGACACATGGTCAGGGATGAGGTGGACTCTTCAGAGGTGTCGGCTGCAGCTTCTCAGTGACCTGACTGCAGGGCACCGTGAGACTGTGAATGTATGGCACACGCTGGTGATCTCAAAGTGGTCCCCAGCACAGTGTCACCCAGTAGGTACCTCTTGAGCCCCAGTTGTGTGCCAGGAGCTAGACACTTGGTGCTTAATAGGAGCGTCCTGTCGCTGCCTGGAGGAGCTCGTATTTTATGATTTAATGGCGCCATTTTATAGAGGTCAAAGGGAGTTCCATTATTTTTTAAACACCCATTTGTCTTGCGCTACACAGGACGTTCAAAAGCAGTAAAGCAATCTGCTGAATGCGATAACTACAGAATGGAGTTTTTGGGGTGTCAAGCTTTTTGCTGGTTTGGAAACAAACACTTAGTGGGGAAGTTGGGGTGGGACCACAGAGAGACAAGCAGGCTGACCTTGGCCTCACTAGGTGAACCACTTCTCAGTCAAGGAAATGTCTCTGCTATTAGCCTTCCTCATGATGCCAGGTGGCAGCAAGGTTCATGTCGTGCTTGAGATTCATGACAGTGCTTCTCTGCTCAAAGCCACCCAGTTTACAATCATTGACTGGTGCACATTTGTGTAATATGGTCTCTTAATAATACAATTAGGTTCCATGCTGGGCAGTGTATTGGCAAGATCATGGGATTTCCAGCCAGATACATCTGTCTCCAGTGTACTTTCCCTCTGTAACTGGGCACCTGTTTAGGAGGTCACACTTCCTGTATCTTGTTGGAAAAATGGAAATATTAATAAGAAAAATTTTCTAGAATTTTTATGAGGGCCAAACAAGAAAACAGACTCAAGAACCTACCCCAGTCCTGGCACACAGCAGGATTTTTTTAATGCTCCTATTCCCTGGACTTGTACAAACAAATTCATCTGTCCTGTTGGGAGGCAAGACTGAGGGAGCAGGCCAAGAGATTGGACAAAGAGGGGGACATGCTGGGACTCTAGGGGTGTCAGACCCTCCAAGTGAACAGCTCAGCCTCAGGAACATCAGAATCACAGTGAGTCATGACCAGCAGGGGCACCTAATTCCCAGATACCAATTGCGTCCCTCCGTTTCTCTGTCTCACTCTTGCTATCTGAGATCTGGACTCCTTGCTTCCCTCCCTTCCACCCATCTGCTCTTGCACTCTGCAATCAGCAAGATCCTCAGAGAGGAAAATCCAGTCACACCCACCTGGGCTCAAGGCCCTTCACAACTCTTAGCTGCCATTAGTGTGAAGTCCACACAGGGTCACATCTCCCCCACGGGTCGAGATACCAACAGATTCGGATCTTCTTTATATTTCTAGAGGACCACCTTGATGCAACCGTGCTGAATAAACTGGGTTCCTCCATTGTCCCGTGATCCTGTGACCTCTGCCCCTTTACGTGCTCTATTCCTTGTGCTTAGAACACTTATCAATCTTTCTTTCTTGTCTAGTGTCTTTGTTCATCTTCCAGATTCCTGATTACTTATGTTTCTTCCTCCAGGAAGCCTTCCTTGATGGTGTACCTAGTCCAAGACCATGTCGATATTCCCTCTAGTTTCTGAGTTGCTAAAGATACCTCCAATAGCAGGTGGCACAGTGTGGCATTCAGTTAATGTTTGCAGAATAAGTAAATCAGGAGGTGGGCTACAGGTTCTTAACTGGCAAACGATGTTAAGATCATTTATGGAGGCAGCTTTCACTTAGCATTTTCCCGCCTGTACCAGTGGATTCCACCAGGAAACAGATGGTTCAACCAACCAGGTAGTCTAGAGGAGAGTGTAATGAGGGATATGTTTTCTTCTTTCTTTCTTTTTCTTTCAGTACTGAGGATTGAATTCAGGGCCTTTGCACTGAGCTCCAGCTCCAGTATTATTATTATTATTATTTTTTTTGAGACAGGGTCTTGCTAAGTCACTAATTTGCCCAAGCCGAGCTTGAACTTGTGACCCTCCTACCTCCATCTCCTGAATAGCTGGGATTACATGCATGCACAAATATGCCCAGCATCAAGAGATGTTTAACAAAGGTGTAGACAGAGTCAAGGGAATCCAACAAAGGGAGAGCAACACACTCACCCGAGAATAAGGACAGCAGGAAGCCATCGGTTCCCTCGGCCTGCTGGGACAAGAGAAGTAAGTTTTAGAGAATGTAGTGGAGGGCGGCCAGGCGTGTGCACCATGGCCTTAGGTAGAGGAAAGCAGCGGGGTCTTGCTCTCCCACCCTGGTACCTCCGTCAGCCACGTTCAATGGTAGCAGAGGTTAAGGAGCCCAGTGGAAGCAGTCAGAGCCCAGAGGCCACAGCAGAGAAGAGATGGAGGTGTGCAGATCCATAAGAACCAACAGAATGTGCAACACACCTGCCCCAAAGGCTGGTAGGTTCTGAATTCCACTTGCTGGTGTGAGCACCTCTGTCCCTTGGAACTGAGCATGGTGGTGTCCTAATTGAATAGAGACTAAGTAGAAATAATTTTCAGAGAAATATTTACGTAAAGTTGAAAAAGACTGAAACCATTTCTAACTTAGTTTTATTTAGATTCAGTGTTTCTTTTGTAATTTAATAAA
Organism: Hystrix cristata; assembly: GCA_004026905.1. NCBI lineage: Eukaryota > Metazoa > Chordata > Mammalia > Rodentia > Hystricidae > Hystrix > Hystrix cristata. The sequence goes on along the minus strand of PVJO010021928.1, from coordinate 22,583 downwards.
AGTAGCTTTAAGTATTAATTGATGGTTTAAAACCTTCGAGATTTATTCTGAACTTGGACAGAACTCAGCGTTCAGTCTGCAGGTGCATTTCCCCACTGCCCAGTAGGCCAAGGTCAGAGCAGAACAGGTCTCCAGGACTGGAGGGCACCCTGACGGAGGCGCGGGAGCCAAGGTTGAGGGGTCCTCGGTCAGTCAGTCCTGGAAATGAGCCGTGAGGCCCAGAGCCAGCTTGCAACTTGAGGGTGACTCTGCTGTTATTCGGAAGGTGTCAGCAGGGAGCTGGGACTGTTCATCCCAGAGTAGACTTGTGCTTTTTTAGCTTGTAAATCCAGAAATAGCCTCCTGTCTGCTGAACCTTGTGCACTGTGATGATGCAAAAACCAAACAGTGTGCAAAGGCCCCCCTGTGTGTATCCAGCGCTTGGAACGCATCTGCTGTTGTGTGCATCTAGGAGCTGAGTGCGTTAGTTCTGAGTGCTAACAAGATAGGCTGCGGGGCCTCAGAGGAAACCTGATGGTCAAACCAAATCAGAGCAGCCTTAACTGAAGATGTCTGCGTCTGTCGTCTCCTTCCTCCTCCACCCAAGTTCAAGGTTCTCCCCTCCACGGAACCTGGCCGCCTGCCTGTGTAACTGCAGCCCTGACGTATTTGTGTAGGCTGGTTTCAGCTCCCTTAGCCGAGGGGCACACGTAGTGCTGGGTGCCAGGGCTGGGACATTTGTGCCCTCCCGATTCATAGATTGAAGTCCTGATGTCCAAGGTGATGGCGTTGTGAGCTGGAGCCTTTGGGAGATTAGGTCCCTTAGAATGAGAGACAGGAGGGATGATCTGTCTGTTATGTGAAGACACAGAATTCAGTCATCTGCAGACCAGGAAGCAGGTCCTCGGCATCCGGACTTGTGTCCACCAGAACCGTGAAAAATAAACTGTTGCTTATGCCTCCCATTCTGTGGCATCTTGTTAGAGCCACCCAAATGGATTGACATAGCAGGAGTGGGGCTTAACGTTGTGTTAAAACATACATTCTAAGATTCCCTGAGTGAATCGGTTTCTGTCTCTGTTCCCCAAGGACTCTAAGAAGCTTGGCTGTTCAGGGGAATTGGCCCAGATACATGCAATGTTGGGTTTCTTCTTCACACTTTAGCTTTTCCTTCAGCATTTGGCTTTTGGAACCACAGCTATGCGTGAGATATGTGGGGACCAAAGCTGGAGAAGAAAACAGAAAATGAGTTTTCTTTCAGAGGTGCTGAAATGGAAGGTTGGGCACGGCTTAGGCTGGCTGGGAAGAGAGGCGCAAGGGGCTCAGAATCCACATAGCACCGCCTCTCAAGACCCATATGTAGAACTTCTCTCGAGTTCCCACAAGATGTGGGTGACATATAATGACACAGACACCAGGAGGAGCCTACTATCAAGACTCTTCATGGTAGCCCACCCTGAGTCTCCCAGACCCGTGGAGTATTTTTATTTTTGCTTTTCTCTTTTGTCTTGTTCAGGCCAAGTTTTCTCTGCAGAGCCAGTTTCCTCTCACCCCCACTTTTTAAAATAAACTGTTGGCACCATTTTTGGCTTGTCTCATTCAATTCTTTGTTTGAGGTGAGAAGGATCTGAAATACATTTAACGGGGAAGCCATTCTAAAAGAACCAACCTGACAACATAACTAGTGCAGTAAAGGTCCCCCCTCTCCTGTACTGGGGATCGAACCCAGCGTTGCGTGTTGAGCTTGAATCCCAGCCCTTTTTTAATCTTTTTAAATTTTGAGACAGGGTCTCAGGAGGCTGCGCTTCAACTTGCAATCTTCCTGCCTCAGCCTAGAGAGAAGATGGGCTTACAGGCGTCTGCCACTGCTCCCGTGAGGCTCGTTTGAGTTGTTGGTGTGGAGTGAAGAATGGAGAGCCCCAAAGGGCAGGCCAAAGTCATCGGCCATCGAGCCTGGAGCAGGGTGAGGTGCTGCAGCCTCAGAACCGTCTGACGCACTCAGCTCGGTTTTCCAGATTGAGGACGGGGAGCCACCAACCTAGTCAGCAGAGGACACAGGTGCCACAGAGTCGGGCTTTGTGCTCAGGACCTGCAGGAATGCTGTTACCACAGAGGAGGGACGCCTGGCGGGACCTGGCTGTGAAAGCCCAAAGCCTGGCAGGCAGGACCAGACACCGAGGAGGGCTGGGGGAGGAGGCGATGAAGAAGCTGACTTTGGAGTCATGTGGACTAGACTCTCATCCAAGGCTCACTCATCCTCCTGGAGTCTCCATGTCTTATTCTGTGAAACAAGATAGAATGACACTTCCTCGCAAGAGTTTGAAAGATAAACACATGCAAGGTACTTGTGCTCAGTAGGCTCTCAGCAAACGGAGGTGCTATAGTTTGAGAGTGTCCCTCAAAAGTTCACATGTTGACACCTTTTTTGGGAGGTGGAGCCCAGTGGGAGGTGTTTGGGTCATCATTCCTCACAAATGGATTAATCACATCTCTCTTGCAGGAATGGATTACAGACGGGGGGGGGGTTGGCCCCTTTTCCCTCTATGCAGTCACCATCTTGCTCCTCTCTTTTTCTGCCAAGGATAGAACAGCACAAGGCCCTCACCAATGCAGCTGCTGGATCTTGGGCTTCCAGTCTCCAGAACTGTGAGCTAAGTATACCTCTTTTCTTTATAAATGACACAGTCTCAGGTGTTCTGTTATAGCAATGGAAAATGGATCAAGACAAGTAGCACTGCCATTATTAATTGCTGGAGTCAGTGAACTGGAGAAAGTAGGTTTTCCGGAATCCATAAGTGTTTTCTAACAGAAGAATGAAGGTGTAAATGCTGTCAGTCGTGCACTCTGTAACACTTATTATGAACATCACTGTGTCTGGGGCTGTGAATATGAGCATGAGATGCTTAGGTCTTTCACTGAGTAGGTGACACTTACAGCCTCCTAAGGGGAACACATTAACCCCAATCTGACTTCTCCCCAAGTTGAACAGTGCATGGAAAGATGGTAGGAGGAAGGCTATAAATAGTTAAGGAAGGAAATAAACAAGCCACCCAATTAGATGGCTTTAATAACATGCGCCTGCCTGGCCAGCAGGCACTGAGGTCAAACAGAGTTACTGCAATTTCCTTTAACTGCCCCCTTCCCTGAGGTCAAAAGTGTTTGTGGATGATCCCTGAGTGCCTCCCCACCCCCACCCAAAACATCGCAGATCCCACAGGACTGCCATTTCCAACCCAAGAGCCAGTCTTCAGCAGATTACCATTCCAGCCGAAGACACTGTGGGCCAGCCTTCTCCCAGTCTGACAAAGATCTGATGCAAGGGCAGTGGGCTCTCTGAGAGCCTCTGGCTCTGGGAAACAGCAGTGTGTTGAAGCAGACCAGGCTGGGCCAGAGCACCCCAGCCTGCCTACCAACACAGCTCTAGAGAGCCTTATCTTAGACTCTTGCAAGGATAGAGTGATTTTTCAGATTTGGGAACTTCCCTGGCTAGCCCTTGAGAGCAAGAGTATGCCTATCCATGTTTCCATGGAACAGGCCAGTACAACCCTTCTCTCAGGCCCGGGCAGGAGGGACCTTGCCATGGGACATGTGCTTCAGAGAGCCCTGCACGTCACAGCCAGACGAAACAAAACCGAATAAACTCGGTCAGGTGCGGGAAACATACCTGCAACCCCAGCACACTGGGAGGCTGAGGTATGAAGGTTACAAGTTCAAGCCCAGCCTTGGCAATTTATGCCTTAGCAAATCCCTGTCCCAAAGTAAGAAATATTAAAAGTCTGGGGATCTGACTCAGTGTGAAGGCCCTTCATTCCCCAGTACCCCATCTCCCAAATAAATAAAGAAACAAACATATTAGGGAACAGACACAGCTCTGTCCTCGGGACCCAGCATTCCCTCTAATCCTAAGATTTTGCTTCCAAGACATTTGCCCACTCTCTCGCCACTGTCTAGAGAGAAAGCTGGTTGCACGCCACTCTTGTGAAGGTTGGTGACACCGGGAGGCCACTTCTACAGAGTCCTGGCAAGATGTGAGCTGTGGACTCTTCTAAATAAAACACAAATTAATTAGCTCATCCAATTCTCCCTCTTGGCAGAAGTGCAGATGATTGTTGCACAGTAAATCTCTTCTCCCAGGGGAGCTGACGCCTTTCCTTTGTCCTCACTTTCCAGCTCCTCCTGACGGGCAGGCTCCACACTGCCGGGTTCTCTGTATCACAGATGTGTGCATGTGTAGGTTGGAACGTGCCTCAGCCTACCTTCTGCAATTGAGTGGGTGCCGAATGCTGGAATTATAACTAGTTTTATTTTTATGAAAGTATTTAATGAGATGTAATCACTCTTTCAAAAATGTAAATGAAATACGCAACTTTAAATAATTTGACTTATACTTTTGATATGCATGAATTATAACCTATTTGCCTTTTACGTTTCACAGACAACCTTGTATATTTTAGGAGAAAAATAACAATATGCTCATTTTTAACTTATATTTCTGACGAAAACCTGCTCAAAGGTTATAAACTCAAAATACAATCTTAAATATGTTTTTCAGCCTTCGAATCATTGATGTTGAGTGCAGTTGAGGTTGTAATGGGTACAGGATAAACAAATACAGAACTCAAAAATAAGGAAAAAAGACAAATAGAAAAGCTTCAAGGAGACAGTCTATGTAAATTCTCAAAAACTTGAAACAATGGAATTTAACACATCTCTGGCAAACATGGCCCATTTAGAATTTATAGACAGGATGTAACTAATTCTTCACTGCAGATTTAGTTACTAATAAGACAACTATCATAATAAAATCAATAGTTTAAACATATCAGATAAGATCTCTGAAACCTCACGGTTTTTACTCTAGGAAGATTTAATTACTAATCAAAACATGGTTATGTCAGCAGGCTTTAGTTCCTGCCCCCCTTATGTCCGGGTAATGTCAGGGTCAGTCCTGGGCCTTCCAGATTCCTGTCAACAAAGCTGCTCTGTGGGAGGCAGGTGGGAAGAGACTTGGACTCTGCCAGCAGTCCCTGGGCCCCGCAGCTCACTGGCTCAGATCCTCTTGTTCAGAAAATTTCAATTCAAGACATGGAGACAGAGTCAGCGAGCTAATAGTAACCTGGCAAAGAATAAGGACTCGTACACAATCTCCAAGCTCTTGTCACAGCGTCCTAAACAAAGTAGGCTTGTATAACGCTTTTACAATTGAACTGAAAGTCGTCAACAAGTTTGCAGTCCTGTGGGCAGAAGGGGTCCCCTACTGCTTTAGCCCCGGCTCCTGGAGCTTTAGTCCAGCCAAGATGGCAGGTGTCGCTCAGAGATGCACACAGGTGACCTGCTTGTCATGGGATTCATTTCACAATGAGAGCTGCCAGGAGAAAGGACAAGCCTCCAAGTCCTCCCTCCACCCTGGCTCCCTGCACCCTGGAGAACCCCCTCCCTGCCTGTCCTAATGGACCGTTCCCTTCTGTGGCCTTCCTCCCTCTCTCCGCTCCCCTTCTGCTCTCCTTTCCTTCTGTAAGTAATGCCTGTGGTTTTATATGGGATAAAATGCGAGGGTCTTATTAGGAAAAGGCAATATTCAGGTGAATGAAAATTCAGAGAAGGGAGACAGTATCCCTGAAACTTATTATTATCTTTTTAATCACAATGAATGTCCTCATCCTCAGAGAAACAAGATTGTGCTGGAGAAATGAGAAATGTGCTGCTTGAGGCATCTGGGGGTGTAAATGTGGTTTCCTGAAATGTTAGTTGGTGTTAATTAAAAAAAAAGGGTTGTGAGAAGCCAAGAATTAGAAAAAATATATATGAAGCTGGAACTGCAGATGGGTGGAAGTTTCACTGATTCCTGTAGAAATAGACCATTTAAAATTAGCTTGGCATAAAAATAATGAGGAATAAGGGGTTGATTTACTATCTATATTCCCTGCTGCCAGATTCAATTTCTGTTTTGAGAAATCTATCATGTGTCCAGGTTTCTCCAAAGCCTCAATTACAGCTCTCAGCCTCAGTAACTATGACTACAACCTCTTTTGTGGTGATCACATACCTGCAGGCCCAGCCACCAACCTTGACCTTCTCCACCAGCGGGGGCTCCGCCCTCTCAGCTCATGTGGTGTCTGTGCCTGTCCAAGCGAAAGTTTTAGTTATCTTGCCACATTCTTATACAAGGTCAGAATCACTGGGGCCTTTTTATTTCATTGTTATTTTTCCCCTTGAGACTCACTATTAAAGCAACACAAGGGAAGGCGGAACCAGGTCTTGATAATTAAGAAACGAGTAAGTATTTTAATACAGTTAAAAGTACAACCTAAACCAGAGTGTCTCCACCAAGAAGGCTGATGGATTTTAGGTAGTCATGGTACCTTGTTTACAGAGTAGTACCACAGACAGCAATGTGTTTCAAGACACGTGAGAAGCAGGACATGCTACATTTCTTCAGTTTTATCAGCCATTTCAAACTTGGCACAGCCCCCCCCATCTCTTTGAAGGTGCCCCTCACTAGGGGAACAAGAGATTTCGGAGCTCTGTTTTTCATTTAAGTCCCTGACCCTCCTCTGCGACTCTGGTCCATGGCCTGAAGATATTCTTGAAGGCAGGGATTGCACTGCCTCTGTATCATCCAGGATGGGGTGACCAGGATGAGAGCTACGGCTCTTGTCTCTTCCCGTGACCAGGAACCACTTCCGTTAGGGCCCCACCACTTGGGATAGGACCTGCAGGCTCCTGATGTTCCTTATCTTTCCAGGCTCAGAAAACCCTACTGCCCTGTCCACGGGGCACCTCCCTGTCGGCATTCAGAGACGGCCGCCTCTGAGGTAACCCAACTCCAAGCATTAGAAAGCCACGCTTTAAAAATAAAGGCCTAATAGCCTCACACAAAAGAATGAAGTTGGACCTTTACCTTGAACTCTAAGGAAAACTTAACTCAAAATGAATTAGAGTTAAATGGAAGAGCTCAAATTATAAAACTCTTAGGAGAAATCATAGAGAGAAGGAATCAGGTTGAATTAATCTTGCAATAATAACCAACTTCCATGATAGACATTAAACCATTCACAAGGGCAAAAACCCTCAGACCTAATCACTCCTTAAAGGCCCCACCTGTCAACATTGCAGTAGCGATTAAACTTCCAATTTACGTGTTTGATGGACACATTCAAACCATAGCATGAGCCATGCTAGGATGTGCTTTCTACTGTGTCACTGGGGAGACAGGCAACGGACAAACAGACAACTTCAGCGACAGCAGCTTGCTTCCACCTATCTGTGCTGTGGTCCTGATTTCCCCTGGGCAGCTCTGGAACTCTTTTGGAGGTCTTCTGTGCTCAGAATGAAGATCTAACTGAAGATCAAGAAATGCTTAGCTCCATTGGGTTTAGTCCATCACCTTAGGACCCTCCCACAGGAGATCATGGAGCCAATCTGTCAATTCTATGGGTTATCTCACAGTCCATGGGCCAGGTCATTGCAAGGTCTTCTGTTTCCTTATGATATCTGAATGTGAGGCTGGACCTGAGCTCAAATACAACTTGAATTTGTAAATTTCCCTGAGTCTCAGTTGACCCACGTAAAGCGGTGGAGAAAATCACACTCACCAAAATTCTTCTTGGGCAGAATGCACTGAATTTGTGATGAAGAAATATGTTGTGGTCAGTTGTAAAACCTCAGTAAACCTGGCCATTGAAATTGCCTTCTAAAGAAAGTGTGCTTATTGTGTGGAAGGCAGCTGTTTTGTTAGTAGGAGGATGAGTGTCCAGACACATTAATATGGGTGACATCTTTTTGGGGTGGTTTGGTGGCCCAAGATGCCCACCTCTCTCCATTCCCTCTTCCCTTGCCCTGGTCCTGTGTGGCCCAGAAGGGCTCTGGGACATGGACATATCTTTGGGGAATGCAATGTAGTTTATTTTAAGACATTCAAGGTAATTTTCTCCTCTGTCTTTCCTAAATCTTCAGCAAACTTTCCCTGTTTGCTTTGCTGTGTGGGAGAAACTCAAAGACATGCTGAGTCTTGCGCAGGTTGCATGGATAGAAAAGCTGATTCTATGCCTCTGGAACAGAGGACGAGCAGTAGCTAATAAGTAGCTGCCTGTGTAACACCTGGCCCCAAGGATGTGCCCAGTAAGCAGTGTCAAGGAGTGTTGTGACTCTGAGAGATATGGAATCTGCAGCCCATTCTCCACCTCCTACTGCCAGAGCTCTGGCTATCCTCGTGCTGTACCACCAGGAGCTTACATAGGAGATCTGCTTCCTCCTCCCCCACACTACCCACAATGGATGGTGTTTACTGCCCTCTTAAGCAAGGTACTATTGGTGTCCTGCATTCTGCTGCAAGTAAGACATAAGCAGGAATGCAGGACACACTCAAACCGTAGTACACACATAGTCAAGATTTCTTCTCTCCCAGGAAGCTTTCCTGAGCCTTCGAAGACCCACTTGCAATGACTCATAGGGTTCTTTTGTCCCTTGCTGTGTTTCTGTAAGTGATAACATCATTTCCTGTAGCTTGCTGTGTATTCTGTCTCACTGGACTCAAGACAGGTTGGGAGCCAAGGCACAGTGAGCCTGCTTCACAGCTACAGTACACCTGTGCAAGCTCTAAGCAAGTCGCTGAATGAAAGGGGCAGTAGCTGCTGCTTAGGGGCTTACAGTGTGATGCGAGACAGTGAGATGGAAACTGATACATGGAAGAGGAATTTGGAAGACTGCACTATAAGGTAGATTGGGAGGCAAGATAGAATCCACAGAAGGGTTGGGCTGCTCTACCCAAGCTAGGAGAAGCAGACAGGAGGCAGAGGGTCAAGAGTTTTCTAAGAAATACAATGATAGTTGAACAGAATCTTTAGAATCTTTAAAAATGAGCAAGTGTTCAGTTTGCTTTAGTTGCAGCTTCTAGATTGGATCTCAGAGCCACTCATTCTAAAACCAAGAAAAAGTGTAGGTGAGAGCTAAAAGTCAGGATTTTTAAAAATCAGAGATTAAAAAAACAAAGTCAGGGATTATGATTACTGCAATTTAGAAGAGATAAAAAGAACATGTTTCAAAACTATAATCAATTAGTTGAATACTGAATTTTATTTTAAAATCTAGAAAAAAATTAAAGAGCTGACTGGGATTGAATATACAGTCAGATGGACTTGGCTGTGTGTGAATCTTTCTGATTCTATATCTATGAACAATTTTCTGAAGTTTTATCACTTGTAGACTGGGGTAAAAATATGTACCTCAAGGGATCAGTGTGAAAAGTACTTCACACAGTGCCCAGCACAGAGTAAACAATCCACAAATGTGTTATTTTTATTTATAATACAGTTTGGTGAGTAATTAGTGATATGGTTTAGATCTAGACTATCCCCCTAAAGCCTCATGTGTCCAGAGGTGGAGCTTCTGGTCTCCCTTGAGAAGGGCCATCTAGGGAATTGGTTCCCTGGGATTTGGTTCACAGTATTCAGATATCCAGGCACTTAGAGTCATCTACAACTATGATCCAAGGGAATCTGGCTACTGCTCCACCCTAACAGAGATGCCATGAGTGCTACATCAGGAAATGCTGTAGGAGTGGGACCACCAAGCCCTTTGGAGCTCACAACTTGCTACAACTTGCCCCAGGTGCTAGGCATAGAACTATAGGATTTAATGTTTACCTTGCTAGCTTTTAGTCTTGCTTTGGTACACTTCGTTTCTATCCCATATTTCTCCCTTTCAGAGTGAGAATGTGGTGTCAGATATTGTGTCTTAGTGACAGAAAACTGACTAAGGCAATCAGAGGCCAATCTGGTTCACTTAGAAAGTTATACTAATTTAATCTACTTTTTAAAATGTTGGTGGCACTAAATCTATAGCCACTGTGTATCAGGATGTTAGCAGATTTTTGACATAATCACTAGCATCTTTGTGCTTCTGATGGGAATTCTGGATAGTGATTCATTGTCTCAGGGGAGTGAGGGAGTGGAACAAATGAGGAAAAGTACCCAGGGGACCTTATCTATATTGGCAGTGTGTTATTAATTAAATAATTCTGAGAAAATAGGGCAAAATTCTTGGGTGGGGAATGCTCGCTTCTGACCAAAGGCTTGTTTTTCTTTCAACAATGATTTTCCCTTGGAAACTCTTTAATAACCTTCAGCCCAACAAAATTGCTCTCAGTTGAAACTGCTCCCTGAATGACCTAGAGTCTTTTGTGATGGATCATTACATTTTGAACAGTGTTTTAAAATTGGAAACGAGGGTGATTCGGCACATCACATTAGAGACCAGCAGTAGGATCGGGATTAGAAGCTGAAAGGAGGCATGAAGCATGACATTTTGTAGCACATCCTCTTGGTTCTCTTGGGAAAATGCAGTTTCCTAGACTAATACAAAGATCCAGGGACCCTAGAATGACCCACTAAGCTCTGATTGGTCGCAGCCAGTTGAGAGGCACCAGATGACCTTCGTCAAATAACTGCGGACAGTGTCTTTCCTTAGAATGCTACCAAGACTTCAGGAAACCACTTTTTAAGGTTTAACCCTCACATTTTTAAATGATTGCTTTGAAAATAAAATCCATTTTTAGTATTTGTGTTGTGCCAACCACATCAGATTGATTCACGGTTTTAGTTTCTTCTCTTTTTAATAAATACCATTCAGGTTAAATAGATCTAAATTACATGAAATACAGCACTGGCTGTCAAAATATTCAAGTATTATTTTACTATGCAGTGAAAAGATGTCAGAAATACAGTTTATGTGTGTTTTACTAGATATGGCTGAAACAATGCATTTTTTCCAATAGCACTTGCAATACTTTGGATCTTGAACATCTCCTGAAGGCCCATATGTCAAAGGCTTGGTCTCCAGCATGGTGTGGCTGAGAGCTGGTGGAACCTTCAAGAACTGGGGCCTAGTGCGAGGACTTTAGGTCGTTGGGAGTGTGCCCTTGAAGAGGATTGTGGGACAGTGGTCCCCTCTTTCTTTTGCTTCCCAACCATGGGGTAAGTGGTTTTGCTTCAGTGTATGCTCCCACTGTAATGTGCTGTCTCACCACAGGTCCAAAGCAAAAGGGCCAGTCACAGGACAAAAGCTAAACTAACAGATCTTTTCTTTTTAAAAGTTGACTATCTCAGGGATTTCTTCACAGCCTTGGAAAGTTGACTGACGAAGGGGTGATGTTAGGGGAAATGAGCTTTGTACAATGTCTGTAGAGTAGAGCAACGTTTGTGGTACAGATAACTGTACTAGTTAGATACTGCTGCATGACAAAGCATGCCCAAACTCAGTGACTTATTTTTTCTCCTGAGTCTGCAAGTCAGCTGGACAGTTCTGCTGATCTGAGCCACACTTTGCTGAACTTGGCTGGGCCCCCTCTTGCTCTTCTGGTTAGCTGGCAGCTGGGATGGGACAAGTTAGTTGGTCTGGGATGAACGCATTCATATGACTGGGCTTGGCTCCTGGCTGGGGTGCTGGGATGTAACTGGGTTGTGAGTTTCATCCAGCAGTTTAGCCTGGGCTTACTCTCTTCCTCATAGCTAGGCAAGGGTCTAAGAGGAAGATGAGGGTGTGAGTGGAACCTCTGGAGGGTGAGACTTGCAACTAGCATACGCATTCTGCATCTTTCCAGTGACCACAAGAGGTAGCAAAGAGCATGGGTATAAAGAGGGTAACAATACAAAAGTGTCCATTTATTTTGCAGACAATTGCATCACAGGAACAATGATTTGATGGAAGATGTTCTGAGGTATTTTGCTTTATCTTAGGAAAGTCTTTTCTAAATGGCATTCTAATTTCTTTGTTGGTCATATATCATACGATGAAAAGTGTTTGTTGGAATCTCTCCGGCAACGGGGTGCTGACCTCCCTCATGTCCACACATAGCTTTTGGTAGAAATGAATTTATTAATAGAAAATGTTACAAAAATCTGGCAATGTTATGGTTGCCTCTGAGCAAACACATGTTCTATTGCGCTAGCCCCCAGTGTTAAAACCATTTAGTGTTTGATTGCTGCTCAGAATAAGAGAGTATAGGGAGTGGTAACTACTGAAGTGCTTTCATTTATTAAAACTCCAGGTTGGATGAAGTTAGTTAATACATTTTTCATAAACAGATTTAAAAATGGAAGTGGAGCAAACAAAAATATTTGGGTGTGAATACACTTGACAGATGGAGGACGAAAATGGAGGACGTGTGCTATGAACACACATGTTTTGGGGAAGAAGAAATAGGGTATGTTCATGTGTACATGTGTGTTGGAAGTGGATGGGGAACAGGAGTCACTTCTGGGGTCAAGGGAAATCCCACACAAGATTGCAGGGGCTGCTAAGGACAAATGTGATTTTCTCTGCCTTTTTATTCATTATCTTGGTCCTATCCTCTGAGGTAAAAGTTTAAAATTTGATGTTACATGGTCCTGTGTTAAACACTAGATTTGGGACAAGATACTAAACTTGCTGAACATTAGTTTTCTCTTCTCTAAAATGGAACTACTAATGCCTATTTCACTGAGTGAAATTAAGTACCATAATGTGTGCAAATCCCTTAGCATGGTCACTGGCACAAAGGATGTGCGCTATGGGTGGAAGTAATCACTACATTTTTAAGGATTGAATTGCACCCATGATCTAGACTATGGAAAATGTCAAAAGCAATATTGCTGTATTTGGAGCAACAGACACCCTCCATTAGCATAAATGGAAAACTCAAGACTTGCCCCCAAACTACCTCAGTTCAGAAATTATTGGAAAAGCTCATCTCTAGGCTCTGGGTGCAAAAACATACATTCCTGTCTGTTACCACTGCTGGAGAAGCTGCTGGAGGTAACAGTCACAGTGCTACCTCTAGGAGCATCTGTCCAGAGTTTGCCCAGTGCTACACCCAGGCACTCCCACCGGCTTGTCCCTCAGAACTTCAGTTCCTTCTAAGTTAGTCGTGCAGCCAGCTCACATTGTTTGGAAACTCACAGTAGAGCTGGCCTAGCTGAGGGTCACCTCATGCCCTCTCTTGGGCATCATCAGAGTGGACATTTGAGCCAGATGCCAGCAATGTTGTGAGAACTGTCTTCCTCATCCTTGGTAACCTACACACACACACACACACACACACGCACACACACACTGCCCAGAACCTTCCATGTGGCTATACTGGATGACACTAAGTTTGCCATTGAGCCGGCACAATGAAATCTGTGAGCACGTGGCAGATTGGGGGTTATTTTTAAACACCCTTGCTGGGAGGCAGCAGTGACCTTAAAGTAGGTTGTCTCTCTTTTTCTGGCATTACAGTTTTATTATAAAAAGCATTTGTAGAAACAGAAAATTCTAAACTGCAAAAGCAAACGCATTATGCAAATGACAGATGTTAGATGTTTTCCATCTCAGCAAAGGGAAACAAGACAAGCTGTAACACACATTCAGGGTGCAGGGGAGCAAGTGGCCACCCCATCTTGAGAAGGACAGTCCTCATGGAACATGCCCCCCTCGAGCCCAGGGGAGGAACCCTGAGGAGTCTGTGGTGTGCGAAGAGCTCTTCCCGGTGTCTGCCGGGTAGAAACAGTGAGTTTTCTGGGTTGACACCATCCAGTGTCCCCCAGGGGCTCCCTGGTTGGTGTAGTTGTCAGAGAAAGTCAGGATATTCCTCCCCCTTTCCTGGCTGAAGTGAATCTTCTTTGTTCTGTCCCATCCATAGAGAAAAGAAATAATTATCAAGAGTCAACTTCTACCCAGAGAGCCACGAAGTATCATGAATGTCTGAAGGTTTGTAAAGGTTCTCAGGAGTTGGACCTCTGAGCAATAATAATGATCATAATATATTAGTATGTATTATAGTACATATTATATATTAGTATATATTATATTAGTATAATACATCAGTATGTATTATGCTAATATATTAATATGTTAATTGTATAATATGTGAATTGAAGTACACATAGTAATAAATAGTATGTTAACAAAATATACTATTTGTCATAGTTACTTTTCTCATTGCTGAGACAAAATACTTGACACCCACAAGTTAAAGGAGGAAAGGTTTATTTCGGCTCACACTGTGTAGAGGGTTCAGTTCATAGTCAGCTGGCTCCCAGGCAATGTGGCATGGCAGAGGAGAAGCAGTCCTTGAGAGGGCAGGCAGGAAGCAGCAAGAAGGAAAGCCTGCCTTCCATCTTTCTCTTTATCCTTCCAGGCTATAGGCCCATTGATTGGTGCTACCCACACCCAGAGTGGGGCTTCCATTATCCACAAGTAAGAACTATGCTAAACCAATTTAGTTATCACATACCCTTAATCCCAATATCACACACTCTAGATCCAGTCACTTCTGGAAAGCCCTACCTATGAGTGCATGAGGCTTTGGGGGGACATCTGGATACAAGCTATAAGACTATTATTAATATATCATATATCATTTCAATGAACCATTCTGCAAAAATATTCTAGATGACTTCTGTATGTCAACAGAGTGTTAAATACTAGGGATCCAAAGCCCCTGTAGAGTTTAGAAGGAGAGAAAGATGCAAAAGCAAATCATTTCAAGAGCAAAGCAGTGATGGAGGTGGGTGGGACAGAAGAGGAGTGCTTGGCCTCACTTGGGGTGGTGGCATGAGGCAGAACTCACTGTTTCCTGTCCCCAGCACAGATCGGAGGTTCCGAACTATTGAAAGAATTGGAGATCTTGTAAACAAAATTCCTGTCACATGGTCAATCTACTGAAATAATAGCCACCAGGACAGGTTTGATACTTTGTTCTCTGGCTTGGAAAACCCAATGGGAAGGCCTTCCCTTGAAGATCCAGCTGGATTCTCAAGACACATGAGCTCACAACACCTGGCACATTGTAGTTTGGTTAACTACTCAACTTCGTTTCCCCCATTAGACTCAAAACAGTATTCCAGTCACCTCTGTGTCCCCAGTGGAGAGTGCCTATCACCTAAGCTGATGATCAAGATATATTTCTCAAATAAATGATTGAATGACTCAATGAAAAGCATTAGAGAAGCCTGAAGTAAACTCTGTCTGCTAAGGAGCTTGAGTTCTTTTAGGCTGAATAGGACAAACACCCAGATAACTTCCCCTTGTGTATCAGACTGATAGACAAGCTGTTATACGCTTCCAGGGTAACTTGTATTATGGTGCAACATGACAGGGACAGCTCTCTCCTAGACACACGTGCCAGAGCAGCTCATTGGTCCCAACTCACAGGTGCAAATGCTCACAGTGAGACCAAGGATGGATTAAACCCAGATACCCACCATCCATCCCTGAGCTTCCTTTCTGTAGCTTTGCTTTTCCCAGCTTCACCAAAAAAAGGATGACTATGATGAGGACGTTTATGAATGTTCGTACAATCAGAGCCCCCTCCCAGTCCTGCAGTATTTGAGCTGAATACAAATCTACACAAATGCATCACTCACTACCTTAGTCGGCTTTGTGTTACTATAGCAGAATACCACACGCTAGGTAATTTATAAACAGAAGTTTTTTGCCCCATGGTTCTGAATACTGGGAAGTCTAAGGACAAGGGGTTGCACCTGGTGAGGGCCTTCTGCTATACCACAGCTTGGACAAGATAGTGTGCAAGAGAGCAGAAGGAAGCTGAACTCACGATTTATCAGGAATTCCCTCTTCCGTGATAAATAACTCACTCTCACAATAATGCTATTACTCGACTCACGAGCACCCTCATGACCTAATCATTTCTTAAAAGTCTTATCTCTCAACACGACAGCCTTGAAGACTGTGTTTGCATCACACGAACTTTGGGGGACACATTCAAACCTTACCACTGACCATGGAAAACTAGTGCTATTGATATTAATGGTGAAATCCCTGCAGGCACAACGAATAAAAGTTTGCTGGGATGACTTGCTCCCACTATCATGTTCTTCTTAGCAAGCATCCTTCCTACCTCATTTCTTTGATCAGCCTTTGTTCAGGCTCAGATATCCTAGACTGGCTTTCTGGAGCCACAAACATTAAAGGGGTAATAAAACTGACATAAAAACCAACATTTACAAATACAAAGCAGCATCTCCACTTTTTTCTGCTGGAGTCATAATAAGCCAGGTGTCTGTGCTCAGAATGCCAATCTCTAAATGAAACATGAGCCAAGGTGTCCTGGAAAGGATCCTTTTCTTTCCTTACAGAGATTTGTTACATGAAATATGCTTCTAGTAATTTCATTCATTCAACTCTTATTATTTGATGAGTTCCTGAGCATTATACTAGATACAACAGAGCCAAAACATGAATATAGATCCCTGAGATGAAATCTTATGTCATCCCATCTCCATAAAGAGAACAATAAATTAGCCTTTTAATGAATTATGCATGTCTGTGTATGTATAGCAGCAGGATCATCTCGAAAACTCTCGAGGAATAGAATTGAGTGATTCTCCAGAGATGTCAGTTAAACTTGTGAAGCTCTTGGTAAGCCTGTTTATTCTTCTCATGGGTCCTGAGCAAACAGAGAAAGCCCCTTACAACATCTATTTCTTCTTATCAGTTTGCTTCTTGCGATGAAGGGCAAAGAAGAGTGTAAACACCAATTCTCATAATTTTGCACTTAATTGTCTTGGATTTGCTATTATGTAAAGAAATTGTCCAGAAATATTTTGTCTCTGGTTTTCTAATGTTTGTTATGTACCTGTTAACTTTGTTTCATGTTATATATAGTGCTTTGAGCTGTTAAAGTTGGTTCCTGGAAATGTCATCAATAGAACATGGTAGACACAGCTTGGCTGGTTGGTTTGCGGTACTGGGGATTGAACCCAGGGCCTTCACAGTGAGCTACATCCCAGCCATTTCCTTACTTTGCATTTTAAGATGCTTTGCTAAATTACTAAATTGTGCAGGCTGGGCTCAAACTTGTGATCCTCTTGCCTAAGTCTCCCAAAGTCCTGGGATTATAGGCACATACCACCATGTCCGGCTCTAGCATGGTATTTTGAATTCTAGAATTTGGATTCAAGTCCCAGTTCTGAGCCTTCCTGAGTCATGTAACCACTCAGAGCCTGATTCCTTCTTGCAAAGTGGCAAGGAGGAAGCCATCATTGTTTCCTTCCTGAAGATGACTATAGCACCCCTCCCTCTTCCGGTGCTCTTTAACAACTCCAAACTTCCCTTCCAAGGATTAGGTTGGCTATTGTGGATTCTCTGCGAGCCTTATCACTCCTCCTCACCTCCAGATCTTAAGCTAATTGAGAACCAAACACCATCCCAGAGGGAACTGACAGCTAGTAGTCACTTAATTCTCGTTAGGTCCTATTGGAAAATGCAGTTTTCACCTGCTATTAATAAAATAGATTCTCTTTCTACCTACCCTTCCCCTTGCTGTCTAGACCTGGGGTCTCACATGTTGAAGGATGGGGTCGGCAGGGGCTCAGTCATTCATGAAGGACTTCAGCCTCCTTCCCGTTCCAAACAGCCTGAATAATTAAGATTCAGAGAGCCAAGACCCGGTGCCAAGAAAGTGTAGTTATATTCAACACATTTCAACCAATCACTAGGGAATCAGAGACCAAAGAATGTCAAGTTCTCACCATTCACTCAGAGGGAAGAGAAAATGTTGGAGTGGGAAGGGAACAAACACAAAAATGCTTTTTCCCTAATTCTTCCCCCCAGAAAAGATGTGATGGGTACATTCCCAAGTAAGGTAGCAGGCCTGGACCTGAAGGGAAAGAACGGTCCCCTCTTTACTGGGTACTGGCTTCAGGTACCCTTTCCTTATTTTATGTCATAGTTCCAAAGCAATGGATTCATAAAATTCAATTCAAAATACCTGCATTGAATACTTTCTAGGTGTAAGGCACAACAGTAGAGTCCACTGTATTGAATATTTATTGTATACAAAACGTTAAGGCAGAACTTTATTTAAATTTGGAGAAGAGGCGCTGGGGATATAGCTCAGTGGTAGCCCCAGCGCTGCATAGATGGATACTTACATGATACGTAGATAGATTTGTAAAAGGTGGTATTATGTCAAGATAGTCATCAGAAGACTTCTCAGAGCCCTCAAAATTCTAAAATGCTGACTGCGATTCCCATTTCACTAATGTGACCTAAGTCCAGTGCAGCCCATCCTGCTCTCTGATTATAACTGAAAAACACCTGGGTGTGAAAAATACACAAAAATAATACCAGAGACCTCTGACTTTGAAAAGCAAATGGAAGCAAGTGGATCATGGAGGGAAATCAAAACCTGGAGAAGTGATCACATGAGGCAGGTGTCTCCCCGTCTCACCCCTCTCTCATAGTTTTGCCGTGAGAGTGGCCTGTAGTCACTGAGTAGTTGAGGAGGGGAGGTACGGGAAGCAATTGTGTAGGCAGCTAAAACTCCAATACAAATCATATCATTCTAGTCAGAAGAAATCAGGGAAAGGTATTTCCTGAGGGAAGGAGAATGGGAGATGGGGTCACAGTACAGAGACCCAGAAGTCCCTAATTCTGTGCATAAACCTTCACAAGTCCCATGACCTCTAGAGATACTTATAGAGAGCTAGACAGAACTTGTGGTTCAAACCTGAGTTGACGACCTACTAAACCAAAAGCATCAACATCTCCCATAGTATTATAATTAGTATTATAATAGGACTCAGACACTACATGACATAACACATTCACAGTGTTGAGGACACAATACCAAATTACCTAACATACACAAGAAAAGGTGACCAGTTCTCAAGGGGAAGGACAACCAATAGATGCCAACTTCAAGAGGAACCACATGTTGAAATTATAAGACAAAGACTTTAAAGCAGCTATTAATACTATGCACTTGAAAATACACTAAGCAAAGAAAAATATACTTGAATGAAAATACAGGAGTTCTCAATCAAATAAATAGGTAAAGAAACAAAGGTAAATTTTAGAATTGAAAAATACAATATATAAAATACAAATGTGCTGAATGTGCTCAGTAGAAGATTAGATATGATGGAGGAGAGTCAAGAAAAGACTGAAAATAAGTGAACAGAGGCCCAGAGTTCTGTTGGACAATACCAAAGGACTGACAAACACTTCACTGAAACCCAAGAAGAGGAAAGAATGGTTGGGATAGAAAAACATTTTGAAGAAATTAAGGACCCCAATTCCCCAAATTTGGTGAAAGACATAAATTTACAGATTTAAGAAATTTGGTGAAACCTAAACAAGGTAAACTATTCAAAAATACTTAGATGCTTCATAATGGAATGCTAAAACCAAGGATAAAAGAGAAATCTTGAAAACAGCAAGAGAAAAGTGACCAGTTCTATATAGGGATCAATAATTCAAACAACTGTTGATCTTAAGGACTGTAAGGCCAATGGAGTAATATATTCAACTTGCTTAAAGCAAGGAACTATCAACTCAGAATTCTAAATCCAGCAAAAGTACCCTTCAGGAGTGAAGGAATACAAAGGTATTTTCAGATTAAGAAAAACCAAGAACATTGATCAAGTCTCCTGCTCTTGAAAAAATACTAAAGCAAATTGTTTCAGGCCAAAGGGAAATAATGCTGGAGGGAAATGTGGGTCTTCAGGAATGAAGGAAGTACGATACTTTCCTGTTTTGACATATGCTTCCTGATTTTTTTGCTGAATAAAACTGGACATCTCTATCTAATAATATAATAGTTCCAGAAACCAAAAATTTCCTGTTCCAACTCTTTCATTAGGTTTTTTTTTTTTTTTGTCATTTAAAAAAATTGGTTCATGCTGTCTTTGTGCTGAGGATCCTGAGTTGTAAACTGAAAGCCTGCATTTTCCCAGGGCACACTTTCTAACTTTCCCCCTCTGTATGGTTGGTTTTGACTATCCTGGTCTTTCATGTCTGAAGTCTAAAAAGGGGGAAAGAGATAAAGTGAAGAACATGTTGTTAGACCTTTAAATACCCTGGAAGTCACCTCAGCAAGAGAGGGAGGGCTTTACAACAGTGGAGGGAGGAGCAAAAACAATGGTCCCCCAGCAGCAAGAGAGGGAGGGCTTTACAACAGTGGAGGGAGGAGCAAAAATAATGGTCCCTTCTCTGTCTGCATCTCTGTGAGCAAAAGCAGCAATCAGGGGATCAGAGAACAGAGATCTCTGGTATTTGAAAGACAAAGTCCTTTTAGTCCACCTGGCTCCACAAACTATTTGCAAGCTGCTCCAGAGCCTGGGCACAGCTGTGGACCATCAGGCTAGGGTGGGGGATCTAGGGGTTACTGTGCTAAGAGCTGACTGTTTGCTGGAATTTACCCTCTGAGCCTTCACCTGGAGGCTGGCTTCCAATAGGCTCCAGAGTTCCAAAATAGTTGCAGAAGACAGTTTGCTAGTGTAATCCTTGAGTAAGTGGGAGTCGGATTCTTGGAATTTTCCCTACCCTTCTGTCTTCCCCCCAAAATCAAACAAAGAAATTAAAACAGAACACAGGAAAATACTCAAATAATCAGGAAAAGGCAGGAAAGGATGAAGACAGAAAGAAAAATCAGAGACACCCCCCACAAAAAGAAATGATAGCATATTCCAACCATCTTAGTAGTTAAGGTAAATGTTAATGGTCTGAACATGCTAATTTTAAAAACAAATTAGCAAGTGGATTAGAAAGCAAGACTACTATATGCCACATAGAAATGACATATTTCTATGCACAAATAGTAAAATACATACTACACGAATGGTAGGTAGAGGAGCTATTTTAGTCTCAAGTAAACTAGACTTCAAAACAAAGAATATCAGCATAACAAAGATGGGCACTTCATAACAAAATAAGGGGAAGTTCTTAAAGAATGAATACAATCATTTGTATATGCAAATAATAAGAGAATTTTAAAAGACATGAAGCAGAAATAGACAAAGGGAGAAATACACAATTCTAAAACTAAGCAACTGATAGAACAACTGGACTACCCCAAAAATCAGTGACACAGAATATATGATCCCCTTGATCATAACATTCTTAGTATACGCCACTGAACTGCAGAATAAACACTCTTTTCGAATTCACAAATTATATTCACCATAAAACAAGTTGGAATAAATTGAAGAGGACTGAAGTCAGATGGAGTTTTTTTCTCCGACAATAATGAGATTAAACTAGAATTAGTAATAATATGAGATCTAGGGAAATTCCTAATATCTCAATATACTTCTAGGTAATTCAGGGATGGATGCAGCATAGAGACAGTAACATGTATACAGTATTTGCTAAATTTAATTGGACACAAAGGTCTTTTTAGTGGGGTGTTCAACAAAGTTACTGCTTCGTGGAGCACATCCTGGGAAACTCACCTAGAATATGCCCCGGAAAGTCTGATGTTTTTTTCTTTGAAGAGAAGAGTGATATTTTAATTTGTATACATAGAGGACATCCATCTGCCATAACTACCCAAATCCTATTGATGGAGAGACTTCTCCTGGCATGTCAGTCTTGTCAATCTAATGACACACAATTGTTTCCTTTTTTGTAGCTGTTTTTTCTTGTTTGGGATTCTTCTACTGGAACATAGCTGGCTTGTGTCCCAGAAATAGCAGTTCACCAAGTAATTGCCAAGCAGACAGACTTTCTCTGGAACACTGGGTGCGGGTGGAACTTGTTCTTTCTTGGGAAAGGCCACCACCAACTTCCTAACAAAGCAGGCTATACTGAGGATACCTTCTGTGGTTCTCTTTAAAGAATGATTCTGTTTCTGAAGTTTAAAAGATACATTATTTCCTCCTTCTTTCTAAAAGTTTTATTTGAGCTGCCAACTCTAGGGAGAATAGTTTGTTTTTGTTTAAAGTAAAGGTAAATAATTTCCACCAGGAATTGCCAAAAAATTGGAAATGGTTTGTTGGAGAAAAGCCATGAAAGTGGACAAGGAGGCAGGTTCGTATCTCTAAGACAAAGCTATTGAAAGGGATCTGCGCTTGGCGGGGTTGGAGGAGCCCTGGCATTCTTTGGCTGGAGCTGTAAATTCAGAAAGAACCCCACCCCCAACACGCAAACCCATCCTATCCTCCCACCCTAGGTTTCCTCAAGTTCATTGTCTCTTGGCTCACCAGCACCCCTGATCCCGAAGGGACACAGGCCCAGGGCACAGAAGCACTGTCCTCTGAAATTCGTCTGCGCAGAGATCATCCACATAGGAGTTCTCTAGAAATGAAAAGGTGGGATATTCAGTTACAGATCAAGAACATTGGCCTATTACTCAAATCATAATTTTTGTTCAGTAGGATTCTTGCGTCCAGAAAATAATCTTGGGCCCTCACAACTCGGTGATCACAGAATACTTCCGTGTTCCAGTTTATACAAAGGCATGAATGCGGTTTTCCTTTCTTTATTATCATCATCCCAATTCTCTGTCTGGGGCGGGAACTGGAACTATGCCACATCAGAATCGGGTGGGATCCTTTTCAAAACCGGATCACAGGGCCTGCTGTTGGAGAGTCTTGTTGGGCACATGTGAAGTGAGCCTGGGAAGCTGAGCTTGGTCACATCTTCTTGGGAGACCCGCCTGTAGCCAGGTTGGAAGCCCTGCTCTTCACCTTCTTAGTAGGAGCATCTCACCCTAAAACTCCTCTGGGGGTCATCAGACTGCTTCTTGGTCCCCCTTTCGCTGTCATCATGATTGTATTTCCTGCAGCCTGGGACGTCAGTGTCCTGTCTCCTAACTGCTTGGCCCCAGCACCTCTTCC
>PVJO010021927.1:0-27500 GCA_004026905.1 Hystrix cristata | reverse complement strand
CCTTAGCTATAGGTTTTGGCCATATAGCAAAGAAGGACTTCAGGAGGTAATTCCAGTTATCCTGAAAACTAATATGCTTTTGTCTGAGTCTATTTCTAGCCTTTGAAATGTATCCTAGTCTCCCATGTATCTGTTCTAGGCAGGTACTTCAGTTATCTTTAATTTATTCTCAAGTCATGATTTTATGCCCAATTTGGCTTTCTTGAACTGATACCGTCTGTGGCACTTAAGTATTAAAAAGCAAAGCAACAAAGCACAAAGTTAATGGAAACCCAAAATTAGATGAGCAATAAACAATATCATGGTGTCTTTTAGAGGACCAGGCCATTAGTCTGTTTCTACAGTTTGTTCATAGAGCTAAATGAAATCATAAACAGAAAGGAGGAGACAATATTTTATATAAGTCACAGATGTAAAGGCTGGATGGATTCTAGGTGGAAAACTGTATGCAGTGGGTTCTCGCTCCTGTGGTACCTTAGCTTTACCATGATAGTTACAAACAGGGAGCAAAAGGACAGGTGTTGGTAGTTCACGGCCATTCTAATCTTCCAGAAAAGATCCAGGGCTACATTATAGTAGTGTGCTCATTGTAGAGTACAGAATGATATAGAAGGCTATACAGCTCTGTTTTTAAGAGTCTGAAATGAAGAAGGTACTGTTTCATTAATAAAGATACAGTAATATTTAAATCAGCAGATTAACAATTACTGCTTGCTCTGTGCTAAAATTCTCTGGGATGACACTTCTGGATTCAGAACGCAGTGATTGCCTTAAGAAATCAGCTATTCCAAGGTAACTGGGCAGTTAAAATATTTTCTCAGGTAAATTACCAGTCACCATCAACATTCATCAAGGACTCATTTAGATTTTATTACAGGTTGACATTTACTTATTTGCCCAATTTTTAAAATTACAACTGTTGCACAATTGCCTTAGGGCACAACTGGAGAAAATTAGCACACTAATCACATTAATTATCATAAATAAAAGGTTACCAAAGAGCAGCAAGTTATATCATAGAATTTTTAAAAGCAACTTAGGGCGCCTCTAATAATACCTTACATTTACATACAACATTAAAATTTTCAAGACTCCTTTGCCTCTAGTTTTTAATTTAAACGACTCTGCTGTACAGATGCTACCATCATGCCCTTGCAAAGTGAAGATACTGAAGCCTGAGAGACCCATGTGACCAACTGATGATCGTGCAGCCAGATAGCTTTAAAGTCAGGACCACATTTTCCAAAATCAGAATAATCCATCTTTCATCCCGTACTGCTCTGCTCTTAATGGATGAAAACCAAAATATCATTTATCTTCCATGCGCCAGTCTCTCGACGCATTCAAGAGACTAAAGATCCCACATATTCCCCAATCTACTTGGCTTTTTTCCACCTCCACTGCTACCAAGCTTGTCTAAGTGAACATCGCTTTCCCTCTGGCCTCCCTACCCGGCTGCCTATCTTCTTTCCTCATAAAAATCCATATTCTACAAAGTAATTTAAATGACCGGGTAGACTTACTTTTTATTTCTGCTGTACTGGGGGCTGAACCCAGGGGCACTCTGCCACTGAGTAGATTCTAAGCCCCTATCTTAGTTTTTATTTTGAGAAAGGGTCTTGCTAATCTGCCCAGGTTGGACTCCTCCCTCCCCTCCGCCCCAATACTGGGATTATGGGGATGAGTCACAGTGTTCAACTGCCTTTTAAAATATAAATATTGTGCTATTTTTAATGCTTAAATTGATCTGTGGATTTTTGATGTATTAGAATAAAATTTCAATGGTTTACCGTGTCCCATAGGATCCATGTAATCTGATCCCATCTCTAATTCCACCTCCACCACTCTCGACTCTCTATGACTGATTTGACTGATTTGGAATTTTTTTTTTCATGCCAGGGATTGAACTCAGGGCCTGTGCTTGGAAGGCAAGCACTATAACCACTGAGCTAAATCCCCAGCCCCTGATTTGGATTTTTGAGTCCATTACCAAGACTGCTCATGATTCAGAGTTGTTCTTATATTTTTCAGGGTTTGGAATATTCTACTCCAGGATTTTTTCAGACTTTACCTCAAACTCATCTTCATAGAAACTTCCTTGACAACTGAACCCATCCTGCCCGCTCCTCTTTTATTTCTGTCATGCATTCTGTTCTGAACTTACTCCTTATCGTTGTCTTTATTATTTTTATACCTTGTCTCTTAGCTCTCAAAATTACCTTATCCATGCATTTGCTTCCCTGATTGTAAACCCCCAACCGTCACATATAAAATCTGTCCGAGCAGAAGTCATGAGTGTCCTTCTCACTCCTTGTAACATGCACTGTGCATTCTCCCTTCCTATCTCTTGGGCATCTCCTGGAATCGCCTACAGCTTCAGTTCTCTTACAGCCCACAAAACTGTCTATCTCAATCACCTCTTGTCTGAGGGCGTCTTCAGGGCATTCTCTGTGGCAGGCAAGAAACACCAGCAAGTTAAAGCCTCAAGGTACAACTTCAATCAGTAAATAAAATCAGAAAATCACTAAGTAAAGTGCTGTAGGCAGATTTTCCATTCCTTGTATGGACAACTATCAGCTATATTCACCTCCTTCAAAGTCCTCAGCATGACTGAGGCTTACTGATGGGAACAGAACCCAGCTCATTCATGTACCCTTTCTCAGATTTGATTTCTCTGTCTTTGATTTGTGTCGTTGTTAAATAAAATAAAATGATACCTACAAGATCACACATGTTTCTGTGTACCCAGTTCCTCACTTGATTCAATATTCTCTACATTGTGCTCCCCTTTACTCCTTGGTTTTATCTTTCTTTCCTTGCCTGGGTTGTTGCCCTTTATGATTTTCCTCCTCTGATTTTCTTCTCCAGTCCATGTGCCTTCTGTCCCACCCAGATGGTCTTTGCCCTCATTGGTGGCTTTGAGAGTAAGGTGGGCCCTGAATAACACAGTGGCAGGGTAATTCATGCAGGGTGCACTCTGAGAAACTCTGGTTTGAGTCCCTGTGAGAGCATTCATGGCAAACGTGACAACTTCTGAGTCACAGCAGATATTTGATGTAGTCACTGTCATGATCAGAGTCGATTCTCCACAATATCCACCTTCTGCTTTCCTGTGGGTGAGTTTGTGGCCAACCAAAATAATGACTGTATTTTCCAGTACTTTTTGCAAAAAGATGTGCCCCGTGAGTAATTTTTGGCCCAAAGGATGTGAGCAAAGGAGATGTGGGTAATTTCATGTTTATACCTCTCGAGAAAATAAGGATTCCTTTCTCTGACTTTTTCTTTTTATCTTCTGGTTATGGTGAGCTGCAGCATTCATGGGCGGTGATGATTAAGAAATTGGGTCTTTGCAACTGGGTACTCATCTGAGTCTCCTACTTTTGATGTTCTGTGAACCAGGTTGCCACATCTTCTTTAAGCGAAATCTGATTTTGCATCTCTGCACCTTGGAATTGACCTGTAGAGCATCCCGTTGGTGAGAGCTGTCCAGCCAAGTTACAGTCAAACAAAGAAACACACACACACACTCACACACACACAAACACACACACTTACACGTGTATTTCCAAATATATATAGATATATATTTCTGTAATAATGTAATACAGAAGTTTTAAAAATAAAATGCATGTAACCAGAACATGTATGTGATGTATGAAAGGAGCACATTGCATTTGTAAAGCAAAGTTAGAACAGTCGAGTGTTTTCTCCCTGGTGTACCTGCAGGAGATAGTATTAGCACACAGGGAAGTAGCAGTGGCCTATCACAGCAGGGCTCCTGCTCTCAGCTCACTCTGCTCAGGGATCCTGGGCTCACTCTCCGGCCAGGTGCTCATGTAGGATTTGATTATGAGTGTGTAACAGTGATCAAAGACAGCAGTGTTCAACATTGGCTCTGTTAAAAATGTTTATGATAAATTATTGTATAGGAAAGTTAAACTCACTCTGCTCATTTGGTACATATCTCTACCCTGGTAGTGTAACCAACCGAATTCACCTTCAGGGATCCTAACTCTGTTTTTAGAATTAGAGTAGAGACACTCTACGTGCAGGTGAGAGTTGTAGGTAGGAAAGAACACTGTGATGCCGAGGAGATTCTCGTCTTGAGTCTGTCAGGAGGAAGCAGACGGAGTGTAGGGGATAATACAGGGCTCGTGGTTTCTTTGTCTTTACTGGACTCTGTGAATTCAGGCATTGGACAGCTCTTGACTCTGTGGACAGGTTCTCAGATCTTTTGGTCAGGAAAACCTCAGTGGTGTTTAAGTGCTGGATGCCTCCCATTATGGAAGGTCTCTATTTGCGGTGGAGACTGGAAGTCCCTTAAGAGAAAATCATTGCCCTTGGAACAGCCATCTCCATGAGCATTTTTGTCTCTAGGTATTGATAACTATTCTTACCCTTTGTCCTTTCAGGTCTGTAGAAGCTACTGCTACGAGGTACATTGTTGCAATAACCCTTTTGCTTTCTCTCTGCATTCCCAACAACTTTTCAGTAGTTTTTTTATTATACTTAATTCAAATAAGCCAAATTAAACATATCGTGTATTTTACCAGCACCCTGATTGGTATACTTAGATCATTTAGGTTTTAGTGAATGTTTTGAGAAAGAATTCCTATTTCTTTCTTTCTATGATATTTTTCACATTCTTGTAATTGATTTCAATAGTAAATAGGTCTAATTGCTATAGCTTGGATCTTGAATGTCTCCCAAAGGCCCATTTATAGAAAGCTTGGCTCCCAGCCTGTGGTACCACTGGGAGGTGAGGGAAACTACAGGAGATTGGGTCTAGTGGCAGGAAGGGCAACCTAGGATGCATCCCTGAGGGAATATTAGGACCCTGGCCCCTTGTCTCTGTCTCTTTGCTTCTTGGCTACTACAAGGTGACCAGGGCTCCTGTAGCTCCCACTCCCACCATGATGTCCTGTGCTTACTTGGGTCCAAAGCAACAGAGCCGAGGGACCAGGGACTGAAACCTCTGAAACCATGAGCCAAAACGAACCTCTCCTCCCTTTATTTTAAGTATCTGTCACACTGATGGGACGCTGACTCTCACACTGGTACTCAGGGTAGAAGAGGTTCAGGACTGGAAAATCTGTCCTGCTTGGTTAGAAGAGCACACTTACGTTCAGTACATTGGCTTGTGTTTTGCTCTGCAGATATATTTTTATTAATTTTTACTTACTAAATTCTTAACAGTAGTGACTTTTATTTCTTTAAGCCTTTTATTCCCAAAGAATCACTTTCTTCTGAAAACTCTTCCTTCTTCAATGCCAAATTTTTGTTGTAGTTCACAGCAAACCTTTCCCATGTTTCCCTTTTGGACTCAGACCTGCACATTAGAGTAGAATTTTTTCTTTATTTTCAGTTTTATTTTATTTGTTGATGTATTAAATATGTAGAGTGAGATACAGATACCTTAAATGTATACACATATGTAGGGCACAACTTAGGTCATGTAAACTTCACCCCTGCTCATTTGAGCCAATTTTTCCCCAATCTATAGCGACCAGTGGTTTGATTCCTAACACCATAAGTTATTTCTGCTACTTTTTGACCCTCATATACCAAATTTGATTGTTTTTAGTTGTTTTTCTCATTCTTTTCTACATTTTTGTAATGATGAAAATCATTGCCAATTAACTGATAAATATGATTCTCCTTCCTATTTATTTCCTTCATTACCTTCTTCAAACTTTCAACTACAAGTAAATGACAGAATTTGAATTTCAAAGAAATCAATTGTTTGATTCATAACAAATAAAAGATTAATCTTATGTTGTAAAACACTTAAGAGAATAGTCATAAATTATTCTAGTTGATGAAAAAGCTTCATTGCAAGTGAAGGCATAGAACAGTAATCATTAGCTCTGGAGAAATAAGAATTTGAAAAGATCCCTAGGCACAGACATGATGCCAAAATTGCACCTCTACTATCATGAGCTGAAACCAGTGTGTAAGTTTTGTGTGCATCTACTACAAGGATGCCCATCAGACCCATCAGAAAGGGAACATAAAACAAAGACCCAAGCTTTACTTTGAGGCCCTGAGCCCTGGAGGGGTCTGCTTGCCCCAGTTTGCAGGAAATAAGGCACCATTTTAAGAAAGAATATATAGGTGGAGTAGGCCAGGAGCTATTATCTATTGCAAAACTAAATATTTCTCTAAGACCATAATGAAAGATATTTTAATTGGCTGTATGCCAGTTTAAAGGGTCCAACTTCTCAAAAGCAAATGCTCGTAGTGAATATCACATTTTTTATAATCTTAAACACATATTAACATATGGCACTGTGGTACATGCTCCCCCTTTCGCTCTCTCTTTCTCTTGCCCTCCCTCTCAGAAATAAAGAGAGTAAAGAAAAAAGTTTAGGGCAGTTTCTGCTCTAAAGAGGTTGTGATGTTACCTTTCATGATTTATCTTTTTTCTGAAAAGAAAAATAAAGCTAAAATGTAATATAACAATGCAAATATTAAACAAGTCTCACCAATATATCCCGAGAAAAGCATACACTAACTTTAAAATAATATTTTTAGGAAGACATACAAGAGCCAACAGGTACATTAAAATGCTCAGCATCACTAGTCATCAGGGAACTATAAAACCACAATGACGTATCACCTCATATCTCTTAGAATGGCTAGTACACAAAAAAAAGATAGAGCGTAACGAGTTTTGCCAGGTTTTAAAGAAAAGGGAACTTGTAAATTCTGATAAGAATGTAAACTGGTTCAATCATTATGGAAAACAGTAGGGAAATTGCTCAAAGAATTAAATAGAAGCATTATTTGTTCCAACAAGCCTACTTTGGGGTGTATATCCAAAGAAAATGAAATCAGTATTGAATCAGCCAAGTATTCTGGTTGGTGGATGGGAGTACAACACTAAAGCAGGTGTTCTCCTTGAGGTCTGCTAGTGGTGCTCTCTCTCTCTCTCTCTCTCTCTCTCTCTCTCTCTCCTTCTCTCTCTTTCTTTATTTTATTTTTTTTTTTGAGACAGGGTCTTGCTATGCAGTTCAGGCTGGCCTTGAAGTCACCATGTAGCCTATATTCATCTTGAACTCACAGCGATCCTTCTGTCTCAGTTTCCTAAGTGCCAGAGTTACAAGCCTGCTCTGCCTTTCCCAACTAGTGGTTGCTCTTTTAGTGTAACAATATGAATTTTGCCATCCCTGAAAATTGTCACCTAATCTTGGAAGAAATGTTTGTATTTTATCATTTCTAATCTATTATTTATGACATTAGTCACAGGTCCCACGGAGATAGGAGAATTATGGTATTTTGATTTTTACCACAAGCAGTGGAAATATAACAAACAAGAGACTGGATCGTGCAACTGAAGCTCACTTGGGCCAGTCTGAGGGTGTGCCAGTGGACCGAATCCCCTAACACAGGGAATGCCCTGGTGGGCAGCTAGTTACATGCTGTGGAAGCCACACTGCGTTTTGGTAAGCCAATGGGCCATTACAGGGTGAGAGTAAAGAGGAGCATGGGGCTCCAGCTGTCAAGCCATTGACCAGGGAGAAGCTGATTGTCTCGAATGTGTCCAGATATGATCTGGACAAAAGAGATATGATCAAAATCTGGACACAAGAGATATGATCAAAATCTGGAATGCATTTCAAGCCAGTTTAATTCAGATGGGAACAGGAGTCTGCTCAGTGCTTTGGCAAGGCCTGCACAGATCGTTCTGGCCCATAAGTATGTGTTTCAGAAACTTGTAGATGGTCAGCAGCGAGGTCAGCCCAGTGCTGGTGGAGCTCTAAAGGACATCACAACAGATGTGTGCAACAGATAAGCCTCCTCTCAGGGATCCCGTGTGTATGGGGTGGGGGGAGTAAGACTGATGACCAAATCAACTAAGCTAAAACAAAAACCAAAAAAAACCAAAAGAGTACAGGGATGAAATCTTGGGTCATTGTTATTTTAGGACTAAAAATAATTTGTCTTGTGGTCAGGAGCTGTAAAAACTTTGTCGTGGCTACCTTTTTTCATTGACTCTATAATTTCGAGGAGATAGACCTTCAGGTTTCCCTTCTCCCAGTGTTGAATGGGTAGATTTTGAAAACAGAAATGTACCAGAGATCATCATGCTCCTCATGGTACCAACCTGAGTGGAGGCTGAGGCATGGAGTCCTATAAATTTAGATTACAGTTCTTCCTCCATCCATTCCTCTTTACACAAGAGACATATAGCTAAAACAAACACCATGGGCTCCATCCCAGGAGAGAAGAATCATAAAGGTTCTCAGACATGGGCAGTTTGTAGACGAGGCACAATCACTATCATTGATTTATAATAGCATCTACCATTTTTCAGCATTTACTCTTTGCTTTACCTGTTTTATCTGTAATCCTCTTCCAAGCAGTGCAAATAAAGTGTTATTATTTCCCCGTGTTGATGACGAAGCTGAAGCTCGGCGAGGCTAAAGAGAGTTCAAAGAGAGAGGCTAGAGAGACTCGCTGAATAGAGTTCAGTTGGTAAGCGGCTGTGTTGGGATTCAAACCAACTTTGGCTCCGCCGTGATGCTGACGGCTAGATTTGCAAGCCAGTGTGCTGCCGGACACTGCTGTATCTAGATCGTACCTCCATGCGGTTCTCAGTCCATTTTTGTCTTTTCTTTTTTTTATTTCATAATGTGGCCGAGTTCTCCTTTTTTCATAGTACTTTCTATGACTCACTCGACAGTGACAAGTCTGATTTGTCACCTCCGCTGGATGTGCGCCTGGAGGGCCCGCACAGTTAGCCCGCGATGTCCCGGGAGTGGCCCGGCTCTTTCTTTCATTGAGCAGAAGGCTGGGGGCTCCGTGTCTGACATGACGTCATGCAACATAAATTCCAAAACTACTTCAGTTCTTTGCCTTATATGTCTCTGAAACGTGCAGCTAATCAGAAATTGACTATAGTTAGAGATTCAAATTTAATCAAATTATACCTTTATTTAAATCATTAGAAAGACTTGATTTATGCCTTTCCTTTCCCTGCTCTCCTAGAAGCACTTACTACTTGACATAACCGAAAACAAAAATGCATAATTTCACAACTCAGACTAGAATGTCAATTTAATTTTGAGCAGCTACACTCTGTGCATTTGGGGAAGATTTATAGTGTTATTTTATTAGATTAATTCTGCAGTTGTATCGGAAACTGCACGTCTAGACTTGCACAACTAGACAGTTTTATATTCATCATCTTCAAAGCAATTTCTCCCAGAAAAGGAACATCGTTCACAAGGGTTAGTTTGTACTATTTCTTAGGTGACCTGTTTGAATTTTACATAAATGCTTGTCTCTTAAGTATGACAGAAACATCACTAAACTATTCTAAAACAAAATGGTTACTTTTTGCTTACACTGCGAGTTTAGGTTACTTTTGTTTCATACTATTTTGTCTTGAAATCTCAAATTAATGGAGACCAGAACAAACAAATACAAAACAATAGACTATTCAAAATTCTCATTATTTGCCAGGTGTGGCACAGGTCACTTGGGCTCCATGATTTTATTTAATTCTGATGCTAACATTCAGAAATAGATTTTACTATCCCTATGAGATTTATGGTGAAAAAATAATAAAACTAGACACATAGAGGTAATAGCTAACATGTCAAAAGCTGCATTTACGTGTAATTCAAATACCAGCAGAACTTTTTAAAAATTTTTGTGAGTCCATGTTTGCAGTATAGGATGTTTATGTTCATCGTGAGGAGCTGTTACAAGTATATACTGTATCTAAATTATTTTTACTACCCTCTCTTCTCCTCTCCAACTTCCCTCCATCTCTTGGTCCCCTTCCCTCTTGCAAATCTTCTCTCTGTTTTCTATTATCTACATTTTGTTTCTTTTTAATGTAAAAACCATGCCATAGCCAGAAGGACATTGTATACCCTTCTGGACCATATTGGAAATTTAAATCACTGTTTTGAGACTGTTTTGCTCACATTGCTACATTGCCATTTCTTCTTAGATTCCTGAGGGCTATTTTACTCTTGAAATTTAGTAATTTTGAAAACTAATAACAGATCAATCTAACTTGAAAAGCAAAACAAAACAGATCTTATCCATTTTTATTTAGAGACAAATTAAGTGCAGAAGCAGTAAGTTAATTTTATTCAGGTATCAGCAACAACAACCGAGCAAAATAAACCACAGCAAAATAATAAAAAAAAAAATTAGGGCCAGAAATCCCTCATTTGCTTTTTAATCCTTTGGAAAAATATATGTTTTCTTCGTCTTTGTGAGAAGGAACAGCAAACTGCATAGTGCCGATGATGTACTATTTCACAATACACACTTCATTTAAGACTTACTGTATAAAGGAAAAATTTACAAGTCCTTAATCTGTAAAAGGAAAGACAAAATGTAGTCACATAAGATTAGGATCCAAATACAGCATGGCTTGTAGTACACAAAACTAGGTTATCTAGAAAATAAAAGAAAATGGAAAAAGTTAGTACTTATAAATCGGAAGGAGCACATAAAAGAACTTATAATGTATTGCTGAAGCAGATACTAAATACAAAGAACGGATGCAGGGGGATTTTTCTGAGAAAATATTATCATGATATGGTAAATTCAAAGAATTCAACAAATCATTAAATCTATTTAAAAGTGAGCATGTAATGGTACCACCATAAAAATTTTAATTACTCATAAGAGTGCATTGAATTGACACATTGAGTAACATCTAATGTGTAATGTATAATGTGAAGATCTCTGACAATTAGTTAATTATGGAAAAAAAGCGCAATTAGTATAAGTCAGGAAACAACAGTTAACCTAGCTTGGTCAAAAAAAAAAATTCTCGGAATAGGAAAAAAAATGTTAATCTAAATAAAAACAAAGAGAAATTTATAAATTGTAACTAAATACATATTCCTAGACATCTCAAGTCATTAATGATAATTCAGCCCTCATTAAAGGGTATTGGCAATGTTCTAACACCTCAACGGTGAGGAGCAAATTTAATTAGGAAACAATAAATCTTAGATATTTTAACATGTGAAATAATATATTTGCATTGTGTGTTATTTTGCTGATAGCATTCATACATTAAACGAAAGCTATGCCAGCAGTCAGAAATGACACATTATCATCCCTCACATATTATCTTATTGGCAGTATAAATCTCGTGGCCGCAATCAGCTTGTTTCTGATCACTTTCACCACCCTCAATGGTGGTTTCCACTAGACTGTAGTTTCACAATGTAAACCCACCCGTGGCCCCCGGGGCTACCATGACCATTTTCTATTTCAGTCTGCTTCATTTGGGCAGGTCAGATCCCTCAACTAACTAAAATATGCTCTGTTCGAATGCAGAGACAGAGGACCAAACTGAATCGCTCAGACTAGACTAATTTTACACAGAGATACAGGGAGCTAAACTACCCCTGTTTTTCTGGGAATGCTAGAACAATTTTGCAAAGGTAAGTGACCAGTTTCAAGTTTTATATGCCAGTATCAGTATCTGATTTTGTTTCATTTATTCTTTACGGTTATTGCATTTTCTATTCTGAATGGAAAATATATGAACATAATATATAATAAATTTCTAAACATATATTTAAACATTTAATATATTATATATGAGTGTTTAAATTCATGTGCCTCAACTATCATTTGAATAATCTCAATCCAAACATAAATGAGAAAATTTAAAATTGTTGAAGTCCAAGGCTAGTGAGATAAAGCACAGTTTTTGCATAAATAGAAAGTATTACCTTAGTGACCTGTGTGCAAGATATCCTATAGTCACTTTAGCTCAATGACCTGCTGTAACTTCATCTGAGCCAATGAATCTTGTAGTACTGAACTAAGCAAGAACTTTCAAACTTTTTAGAAATAGGCTGAAGAGCTAAGGGGGTCTGCAGGTAAACATTCTTCAAAATAGTGTTTGGTCTTGGCTAACAAAGCTTTGCCTTTGTGATTAAGACAAGCTTGCTAATAGTGTTTTAATTGAAACTTTTAATCTGAGTATTGTCTGAATCCTGTTAAATGCTACTTTCTTGCTCCAATTCAGATTATTCTCATCTGCATTTTGTGTTGAATATTGTTACACTGTCTGCCTCATTATGTTAAAGAAAGATGAAGGAAGCTATTAACCTTTGCAACAGCCTATGAGATGTTATGATATAGAATGTCACTCATTTTTATGAGTTGGCTGTCAGTTCAGGCTGCAATAGACTTCTAATTCCTCCCTAGCATGATGTGATGCCTAGTGTTGCTGCAAAACTGTTATGGAATTTGCAATAATTATAAATTAAAGCAAAAGTAAATAGGACGTTTATGGACTGGTTGCACTTGAAAGTCAAGTGTTACAGAGTAGGACTCTGTGAGACGGCCATTATTTGCTTTGTAGCTCCAAATCATTATAACGCCACTGTTATTTTCTCTACTGAAAAAAAAAGGACTTGGAGTAATTCCCTATGTTCAAGTGCAGAGGTTCGCTTGCCTGTGCTGGGAGAAAGGTAAGATGACAAAGCAGTATTATCCCTTCACCCAGGCTGCCCTTAAATTGGAGCATGATGCCATTTGCCCAACACATTTGCAAGTTGCAATTTGAATAGATGAATGTTCTATTTAAATATTTGAAAGGGAAGGGGCAGTCAGTGCTTTACATGCGTCATGGCCTTTTAAAATGGATATGTTAATACAACATTCAGCTGGCAAATTTTCTCACAGAAAAAGAGCTATAAGGAAGATTCTGCTAGGACGGATAATGCTATATTATTTAAGTATGTGTTACCAAAAGAAGTGCAAACTATCACTCAAAACAAAGGAATTTATACTCAGAGTTCTCTTGTGTATTCATTGTTTAGCTGGCTGTAAAGTATATAGTTGTAAAGACAAGGAATATTTTAAAGTAAATAGATAAGAAATTTTATTATAATGAATGTGAGTGGGAAATGGCATATAAAGGAAGACTAGTAATTTTATGTCACATATTTCACTGCATTCATTCTCATCTATTATCTTCCTAGATTGCAGTGTCTAGAAGATAAAAATGTGGTGCTTTTTAAGCTTTATCTAACTTTGTTTAGTACTAGCAAGATGCAGTAATCAAAGTCAATTTGAAAAATATGTAACGTCCCACAAAATACGATTTGAGAATTAGGGTGAAGGCAACCCACTTAAAGAACAAAAAACAAAAAAAATACTACTGAGTTTTCAGACACCTTAAATTTTGTGACTTAATAAAGAATCTATATTATGGTTTCTTAGCGGTGATGCTTTCCTTATAATACACCAACATCGTGGGCCTGTGTTCATGTTTTACTGTAATTTACAGTGGTGTTTCAATGAGACTTTTCACTGCACTGCAGTGTATACGTATCTTTTGGCCATAACACTTGCTGTTCCATAGTTTCTACCACTGGACTTTGTTTAACTGGTGATGGTGTGGTTAACTGTGAAAGTTCAGAAATATCATGGAATCAGAAAACATGTCAACTCTATGGCGCTTCATTAGAGCCAAGCTTAATTGTATCTCTAAGCATAATGCACAGACCCTGTGTGTCAGAGGCATTCGGAGGCCTGTTAAAATGTTGGTTTCAGGATCCTACCTGAGAGCTAGTAATGGTGAATCTCTGTAATTTTTAATAGATTATTTATTAAAGGACTTCTAGGTCCAGAAGAAAATGCGCAGGAAGTACAGAGATTTTTCCGTATACCCCACACATCTACACATGCAAGGTCTCTGAAAATAGTAGCATTCTCCACTAAAGTGACACCTGAGGATCCCATGCTGACAGGTGACCACTGATGACCCCATGCTGTCACAATACTATTATCCACATTTTACAATTGACATTCCATGCCCGCTTGGTGTAATGTAGCCTGTGGGCTTGGACAAATGTGTAAATGATACAGAGCAGCCATTAGAGCATTCCACAGAGTGCTTCACTACCCTGACATGTTCTGTGTATTCATCTTTCTTTCCATTTTTACCTGAAGTTTGGGGGCCAGGGCAGAATGTCATGGTTTGGAACTTACCTGTCTCCCAAATGCTACTGTGTTGAAGGCCTGGTCCCCAGCGTAGTGGTGGTCAGAGAGGCAGTTGGATTGTCAGGCCCTCTAGCTCATGAAGGATTCGTGTACTCATGGCTTGATGGGCTGCTGGGAAGAGGTGGGACTCGTTGGAGAGTGTGGGTGGTAAAGACATGTCCTTGAAGAGTAGCTTTGTCCTCAGCCTCTTTTACTTCCTCTCTCTCTCAAAATAAATCCTTTCTCCTTTAAGTGGATTTTCCTGGTCATTGTGTGACAACAACAGTAAGCTAACTAATACAGGGGTATGTCATAGGAATGAGATAAAAGTGAAAACTTTTGGTAACACACAAATACAATACATTTTAATGTTACTACTGGTCTTCCAGAATCTGATGGGTGAGAGGACAGGATCTGTTGTCATAAACGGCAGTGAAAAGTTACAGCATTCCTCCACTTTGGTTACTTGCGATATAACTGACTAAGGAGGCAGAGGGAAATAGGAACTGACTTGCTGGCAAACTCAGGAGGCTCCCAGGTGAGAGGCATGCAGGCCGGCTCAGCTGGGTGACGAGTGCACCTGGTTTGTGGGCTCAGAGCTGCCAAGGACTCAGTCGCCAGCACCACCCACTGCGAAGCCCTGCTACCTACAACACACACCCAAACCTAAGTGGCTTCTTGTGAACAAATTAACACACGGAACCGATGGCAAATGGGCGGCTTGTTTAAAATATGGCAGCTGACTATTTGTTAAATTTAAGATTATCTCTTTATCTCACATCTTATGAGGAAATAAATTCAAGATTAATCAAAGATTTAAACCTGGAAAACAGATGGGTATGAAATCTGAGAATGAGGAAGGAATCTAAATGAGTCCAAGGATAGAAGCCATGCAGAAAAAGGGTTGATGAACTGCGTAAGAACAAAAATAATTAAAAGCTATAAATAAATAAATACACTTAAAATATAAACAATTCATAAATTAATTGAAACAATGGAACCAACCAAATGGAAAATCTGCAAAGGACATAAGTAAGCAATTTTTCCTGTAATCGGCCAGGAAAC
Source organism: Hystrix cristata (assembly GCA_004026905.1). Taxonomy (NCBI): domain Eukaryota; kingdom Metazoa; phylum Chordata; class Mammalia; order Rodentia; family Hystricidae; genus Hystrix; species Hystrix cristata. The sequence continues at coordinate 12,455 of PVJO010021927.1, read as the reverse complement.
ATTTTAAATCTTAATGTTTCTGATAAAGGAAATGCAAACTAGAAGTATATCTTTTATAATCAAATTGCCATAAATTATGGAAAAACAAACCCTTTGCTTAAAATATTGAGAAAAATATACTTTCACGCACTGATAAAAATGGGTTGGTATTAAAATAATACTGCTATGAGGCTGATACACTGTGGAAGACAACTGGGTATTAAGACTTTAACATAATGTTGCCTTTCCCTTTGTTTTATATCTTCACATATTTCTACCAAATAAATTTCTGGAACAGAAGAGTAATTTTATCAGCTTTTTTTTAACGAAGATTTTCATCAAAATACTATTTATAGTAAAAGAAAAATGGAGAATTGATAAATCAAGATGAGGATATAATGTAGATATTTTAAATGGTATTCAAAATGCATTTGCTGATATATTAGCATATAATTTCCACATGTACATTTTTAAGGTTATTATTTTATAAATAATATGTATGGGTTTGAATACTTATAAAGTCATTTGTTAACTGTGTGCTTTCAGTGGTATTTCTCCATTTAATTTCCATAGAATACCCAATTTTCTGTTTATTGAAGATCACATAATACAAGGACTGTAAATAAGTATTGCCTTTCCCCTTTCTCAAGGGATTTCCTGTGCATAACATTTCTGTTGTACGTTGTTTTCAGAAAGTTATTTCAAAGCTGCATGTTTTGCTTTGCTTGTTTTCTTGCAAATTTGACTAAGGACATAAATTTCAAGATTTGGCTAATAATCGCAGGAGTCAAAGTAGCAATACTGACGTGAAGACATTCCCTGATAATCCCTCATTTCCCTACTTTTTCTACCTGGACCGAAACTTAGTGTGGGGCTGTGGGGATGTGCAACTACCTTCACTCTGCTCTGAAGGCCACGGAGAGGCGGTGCCCCACCTGGGAGGAGGCCTGCCCCAGGCAGATTGGCACTTTGCCTTCCTAATCTTACTTACTCACTCATTCACTTATTTATTTATTTATTTATTTCCAAGAACATGTATTGGTACATTGTAGATAAACATAATCACCACATTCATCATAGTTAATTAGTACTGTGCATGGTATATCTTGGTTCTCCACCTTCCCCATCCCTCCCTTTTACTCGCCATCTCCTCCTTATTTACAATAGCTTTATTTACATTTTTCCATCTTTTTTCTTTTTCTTTGCTCTTTCCTTTCCTTCCTTTCCCCCTCTTCCCTCTCTAGTTCTATTCCCACTTGAATATTATCTTTCTTTTTCACAATATCTATTATATCTTTTTGTCCTTAATTACACTTACAGTTTCTCATATCAGAGAAATGATTCAATATGTAGTCATGTGTGTCTGGTTTATTTCACGTAAGAGTATGTTCTTGAGGTGCATCCACTTACTTATAATTGTTTCAAGTTTATCCTTTTTTTAAGGCAAAGTAGCACTTCATTGTATATATAAAAAAAATTTCGTTTACCATTCAGTAGTTGCTAGGCATTTGGGTTGTTTCCAAGACTTAGCTATTACAAACTGTGTTGCTATAAACATGGCTGTGCATATATCACTGTAGTGCGATGTTTTTAATTCTAGGAAGACACCAAGAAGAGATATAGCTGGATCGAATGGAATCTCTAGTTGTAGTTTTTTGAGAACTCTCCACACTGGTTTCCACAATGGTTGGACCAGCCTACACTCCCACCAACAGTGGAGGAAGGTTCCTTCCCCCACCCCCCGCCGCAGCTCCGGCAGCATTCATTATTGGTTGATCTCTTGATAATAGATGTTCTTTGTGCAATGAGATGGAATCTCAGTGTTGTTTTAATTTCCGTCTCTCGAATGACCAGTGATGTTGAACACTTTTTCATATATTTATTTGCCATTTGTACTTCTTCATCTGAGAAGTGTCTATTCATTTCTGCTGCCCACTTTTCGATTGGGTCTTTAAATTCGGGGGTCTGATTTTTTGAGTTCTTTATTCATTCTCGATGTTAGACTTTTGTGCAAGGAACAGCTGGCAAAGGTTTTTCCCCGCTCTGTGGGTTTTTGTCTTCCTGATCTTCTCAGTGGTGTTTCATGCCCTTGTGTGCTGTGGCCGGCGGCGCCCTGAGCAGTTCTGGAGTCCTTCAGAACAGGGCTCAGCGCGCCAGGCAGGACTGAAGTCGGAGGGCGCAGAGGTGTCTCCTGAGCTCTACGGCCTGTTTCTGGTTGGTAACAAACACCGGCTAAGGACTCACTGCATGCGGCACTGAGATCCTCACATGGCAAAGTCTTAGCCCTCACTCTAGTCCGTTTCCTACACAGTAAGGCTGAGTGAGGAAACTAATTTCCTGCAGTCACCTAGCTGGTCAAGGGCCCTGAGCAGACACCTGGAAGCCTCCAGAGCAAACCCCCTTGTCCTTTTACCTCGGAGGTTTCACCCTCCCTCTTCACACCTTTTGGGAGGCCATGCAACGTTCATAGCTTTGCTGAGCTGAGCTTGAGGTGGGACCTCAGCCGAGACTTCACCAGACTTGCTAGGAGACCTCGCACTGCCTGCCGCCTACCCTGCTTCCTCCTCCCTGATCGTAGTTGAGGGCCGCTTCCTGATAAATGCTGGTGTGCCACCATTCCCTATCACCCCTCCGCCCGCTCTCACACTGCAGATGGACTGCAGCTAAGTAGGCAGTCGATTGCCCTTATTCTCAGCGGGAGTCTACACTAGCCTTGTCCGTTGGAAGGTGATACTGAGCTCCGCTGACTGGAGGGCTCATCGCCTTGGCGCTCGTCTTCTGTGGCTGCTCGGAGCCCAGAACAACGTCCCTTTGCCTCTTTTTCCAGTAGAGAGAGGGTTCTTAGATTTGCAGCTATTTGTTAAGCTTAAGAATATAGAGCATCAAGTATTTCAACTAAATACCTTTTCCTCAGAATGGTCACTAACATTATCAATTATAGATTAAAACGTACAAATTTAGTTTAAGTTTTGACTGATTTAAGAACGGATTAAGGTTATTATTATATCTAGTAATAATTGGAAATACCTCTGGTCAATTACAGAATTGCAGTATTAGGCTTCTTGAAAAAGAATCTATGAAACATATACCTCGAATGGTAGAATATATATATATGTATGTATGTGTATGTATATATATGTATATATCTATGTACATATATAGATACATACACATACTACACATAGAAAGAACAGAATAATGTATCAGTACACACATGCACACGTGCACGTACACACACATGCATACACATGCACATACACACACATGCATCTGAGGTGTGATTACAGAGGTGGACAGGCCCCCTCACCTCCTGTACATGAGTTTGAGACTTGATAAAGAGGGAAAGGCGCTGATACTGTGCAGTCTGCACTCCGAAAACCCGAAGGCCTGAGGAGCTATTGGTGTGAGTCCCCATAGGCCGGCTCAAGGGATTGGTCACAGGAGTGAGTCTCGGCTTCTCCGGCCTTCTCTTTTACTCAGGCCCTCGACAGATTGCATGGCACCCACTCACATAAGGGAGGACAATCTGCTTTCCTGAATCAATCAATTCAAATGTTAAACTCATCCAGAACACATTCACAGCTACACCCAGAAATAATGTCCAGCCAAATGTCTGGGCTCGCCATGATCCCATCAAGTTGAAACATAAAATTAGCCACCACAGCTCCCAGCTGGTGTGTACGTGAATTAAAAGAACAATGACCATAGGATGTGGAGGCAAGCCTCATTCCTGGTTGGGTAGGACTGGGCCAAGATGTTCACCTCCTCTTCAATTTACTTTGAGAAAATGGTGAAAAGTAATTCATTGTTTAAGATGCCTGGCACAGTGTCTGGCAGTGAAAACACATTAAATAAATGTCAGTTCCTGTAGTTTACCTTTCCCATCTTCCATATACTTTCCACTCTTGGAGATTTATCTTCCTAAAATGCAGGAATCCAAACAAAATCATGTTTTTAAGTAGAGACAATTATTTTTTATCACATGTCTCAAGAGGATGAAATCACCTGCACTATTTCCTTTCTTCTTATCAACTAAGACTATTAGGACAAAAAGAAAGAAAAAGTTTATTCACACATCCTGAGGAATTCAGTGTGTCAACTATCAAATGAACGAGGTTTGCACACACCTCGTTTTAAGCATTTATTACATCCCTATTTCATAAAAATGATTCGTCAAATCACTGTGTCCAAACAAAGCTCACATCTGGTAGCTATTATTTCTTATTTTCTCGTAATGAACACAGAAGAGGGATAATATCTGCATGCACACACACAAACACGCAAACACAAAATATATGGGTATATGTGACCTGGAAATAGAATCACTTCTAATAGACCAAGTGGGCACCACGGAATCCTACAAAATTGTGTAATATGTGTAGAGGTAGAGCCTTTTTCTTCAGAGACAGCTCATAATTATTTTTGTATTACTAGTTAGAAAAGTAAAGAAAGTAACACATAAGACATGCTACCAAACTGCATTTTCTTTTGTAGCTTTTCATCTTTTAAAATTCATCCCGTGTAGAGTTGTGGAGAATGTGTGAGCAAAAGCCTCTCTTCCCTTTCTGAGGGAACTTGTTGATATGCCTTAACATTTTCAGAATGGATTGGAGGAGTCTGTAAAATAGAAATATGTATTCTTGTATATCTGAAACCCAAGTACTAAAGATTGTGTAATATGTGTTATCACTATATGCCCAAAAAAATGGAGTTAACATTCTAAAATGATTAAGAAATGAAGAGGAAAGTTTAATATTTTGATCTGGAGTTGCTGTCACATTCTGCTGTGACTTAACTTCTGTAACTGTGTGGACTACTGAATGCACAAACTTGCGGTGGCTCCTAAGAGCTGACAGTAATACAGGGTCTTCGCTGTTGAGATACTTGCATTTTAATAGAAAAGTAGAAAATGGTTAATGTATGTGCAACTGGAAAATACATGAAATATGATCTCTGAGCAGGTAATGTAATTTTTAGAATTAGTTTATCCACCTTGGGAAGCTTTTATCATGTTGCCTTGCAAAATATATTTTGGAAACTTCCTGAGCTAGGAGGACATCTATTTCATTGCTTTTGATTTATAACTTACTTTTATTTAATTATGTATCTTGGCCCCTACATTTTAGTAAAATTACTTTTGAATAACTTTAGCTGCCTCAAAATCTCAAATATATTATCACAAATGCTTAGCAATAGTGAAGACATGCCAAAGAATATCTCTAAAGAGGCAGATGTGGAATTGTTGATGCTCCAGTCCTCACCAATTTGATCTACAGAGTCAATTCAATCCTAGTAAAAATTCTCATCCACTGTTCAAAATATTCTTGTATATCTGAAACCCAAGTACTAAAGATTGTGTAATATGTGTTATCACTATATGCCCATAAAAATGGAGTTAACATTCTAAAATGATTAAGAAATGAAGAGGAGAGTTGTTGATATGCCTTAACATTTTCAGAATGGATTGGAGGAGTCTGTAATTGACAAGCTGATTCTAACGTATGGAAAAGTGGAGTAATCAAAGTAATTTGAAAAAACAATAAATTGGAAGACTGACAAAATCCAGTATTGGAACTGATTATAGATCTACAGCAAGCAAGGTAACATGATACTGGCAAAAGGATAGATATTTGATCAACTGGACAGATAAAGAGCTCAGAAAAAGACCTACATGATTTAATTAACATATTTATGGTAAAAGTAGAGGACAACGATCTAAGGTGTATGTGTTTGTGTGTGTGTAAGAATGATAAATAAAAGGATAAAGAATAAAAATATGAGATAAAAGTGGAGTGACAAGGTGCCAGGTCTGGTGGTACACACCTAGAATCTTAGCACCCAGGACAGATGAAGCAGGAGGATGGTAAGCCAGAGCCCTGGCTGGGCCGCTTTGCCATTTAGTGATACCATGTATCCAAACAGAAAAATTTAAAAAGATACTGGAAATGTGCGGTAGTTCACCGTGAAGATCCTGTGTTCAGTTACTAGTAGTGAATGCATAAAGTTAAGATGTATGGAGAACCGATCAAGATATTCAATATATCTCGGATGGGATGTCTAATAAATGAGCAAAAGGCAAGGAAAGATTAATCCAAAAAATAATAGAAGAATATCTTCTTTAGGTGAACACAACACTGATAATCAAAGGGCCCACCAAAGAGTTGCATGCCTGTAACTGCAGAACTCTAGGTGGCCGAGGCAGGAGAACCCTAAATCTGAGCCCAGCCTGGGGAATTTAGGGACTTAACAAGGCTCTGCTTCAAAATAAACAGTAAGAAAGGGCTGTGAATGTCGTCAGTGTGAAGGCCCTGGGTTCAATTCCCAGTTTTCCTTCAGGATAATACATTGTATTTAAAAATATACCTGGTTTATGTACATCTATTTTTGTATCTGTAACTTTGCCAAATTTATGAGTTTTAAGTAGGTATGTGTGAAATCTTTAGGATTTTTTATGTGTATGTTATTACTTTCTTATTTTATTCCACATTAATTGGAAAAGATTCTTGCAATCGTCACAATCTTCTAAAATTTGTTAAGGCTTATTTATTACTTAGGATATAATTGGTCCTGGAGTATGTTCTCTGTGTGCTTGAGAATGTATGTTCTGCTGCTGCAGAGTGGAAAGCTCTGTGTATACCTGTGTGGCCTATTTATTCTATACTATCGTTCAACTATAATGTTTGCTCATTGATTTTCCAACTGAGTGACAGGCCGATTATTCTAGTGGGGTACTGAGCTCTCCCACTCTTACTGTATTGCTGCCTATTGCTCTCTTTAGATCTGTCACTGTTTGCTGTATATATTTAGGTACTTCGATGTTGACTGTACATGTGTTAACTGTTATATCCTTTTACTGAATTCAGTATTTTATCATTATGTAATAACTTCTTTGTCTTTACTGACAGTTTTTGTCTTACGATCATTTTGTCTCATTTAAGTATAGCCTCTCTTGGTCTTTTTGATTAGTATTCACACGGAATTTATTACTAGAGATAGAGGCATTGTGTAATAAGAGTTCATTTGTCAAGATGACAGAGAAATCCTAAATGTGTATGCCCCAAACAAGAAAGCTGCAAAATTTGTGAAACAAAAATTCATAGAATTAAAAGAAGAAATAGACAAACTCACTATTACCTCTGAAAATGTCAGCACTTCTCTCTTAATACCTCACCGTCTCTTTCTCTTAATTCTGGTGGAATTACTGCACTCAAATTAAGAAAAATATGGTGTAGCTCAACAACGCTATTCATCAATGTGATCTAATGGAAAGAGATAGAAAATTCTGCCACATAGAGAATATACATTGTGTATAAGTGGCTACAGAAAATATGTGAAGATAAACTGCATGTTGAACCATAAAACAAACTTCAACAAACTTTAAAGAATTGAGATCATACAATGTGTTTTCTATCCATAATGAAATAAAAGTAGAAATCAACAAAAAGATAACATAAAATCCCCAAATAGAAAGTAAATGACATACTTCTAAATAATCTGTGGCTCAAATGGGTATACAACACATCAAAATTTGTGAGACTGAGCTAGAGCTATGTGGAGAAGGATATTGTAACACTGAATTAATACATTAGGAAAGAAGAATAGGCTCAAATCAGTAATTTAAGTTCCTGCATGAAGAACACAGAAATTGAAGTACAAAGTGAACTAAAATCTTGCAGGAGGAAGGAAATAATAAAAGACAGAAATCAGTGTAATTGAAAACCTAAACAGAATAGAGAAAAGCCAATGAAATGGAAAATTTATCCCTTGAAAACAACAGAAAAATCGACAAAACTCTAATAAGACAACAAAAGACAGAAGACTCAAGTTTCTAACATCAGACTCTGTAGACATCAAAAGCATAAGCAAAGAATATCACAAAGAACTCAAGACACATGAAATTAAAAACTTAGATGGCCCAGGTTTTAAAGACACAAGCCATCATAACTCATCATTATGAAATAAACAATTTAATTGCCTTATAACTATTAAGGAATTTAAAAACCATAAAAAAAAGAAATCTCCAGATTCAGATGATTTCACAGAGAAGTCTACCAATGTCTACTAAGAACTAAGACAAATTATACATAATATTTTTCAGAAAATAGTAGAGAAGATATTTCTACTCATTTTTGGAAGTTAATATTACTATAATACCAAAAAAAGACAGACAGTATTAAAAAAGTAAAACTGTACACTAGTAATCCATCCTAAACATAGAGTCAAGAATCTTTAGCAAAATTTTAGCAGATAATGTCTGGCAATATATAGAAAAGGACTGTACATCGTAATCATGTTGGGGCTAGTCTAGGGATGGAAGGCTGGTTTCATTCTAGTAGATGGTAGGGAAATTTCTTTAAAAACTAAGCCTGTAGTTATTATGTAGCCCAGCATTTGTAACCCCAAATATGTATCCCAAGGAACTAAAGACTTATGTTTGCACAAAAATCATTTATATAATGTTTTTAAAAGCTCTATTCATAATATCTTAAACTGAGAAAAACTCAGCTGTCTTACAGCTTCCGAGTGGTTGTGTAAACTACGGTACCTCACTCCTGTATGATTCCATTCTATAGCAGAGAGACACAAACTACTGAAACATTTACCAGTGTGCACGAACCTCTGGAGAATTGTGCTGAGTGGAAAAAGCCAATACAAAGAGCAATGGCATGGGTCCCATACATGTGATATTCCTCAAGGGGCAAAAATTTAGAAACAGAATATAACAATGTTTTTCAGGGGCCAAGGAAGGGATGGGTGTGGATGAAAGCACGTGTAGCTAAGGAAAGGCCTGAGGAGGGTGATTCATGTCTGTTCTGTCTCTGGACATGTTGGTGTCCTGTTGTGACCGTGTGTGTGGTCTTGGAAGCTTCCTTTCTGGGGGAGACAGGTTGGAGGATGCATGCGCTCCTTCTGTACAATTTTACAGCTGCACATGCATCTACAAGCACCTTAAAATAAAAGAGTTTAACTGGAAAAAATTATGTCATAGTTGTATCTGATTGGACATTTAAGATTCAAAAACAATCAAATCATGCCTAATTTCATTTTCTGAGTAAAATAAGAGCCAAAAGATTGCAAAGAACATGTTATCATTGGCTACTATGATCGCACGAGTGTTGCCATAATCATTTCAACTACAAATCATACCTTTGGATTTACAGGGTTTCTGATGTTTAAAGATGTGGAAGACATTCGCATATTTGTTTTGTAAACAGCATAAGATACCTTTTCATTGCAGGAAATGTAGGAAGGATTATCTGGCCCAGATATTAACCATAAAATATGATATTTTTACTCCTTCAATTGACATCTTATTAGGAATTTCTGTTGTAGATGTGTGTAGTGATGTTTACATTTCTATAACAAAATAGTATTTTACTGTGTAATAATGTGCATAATGAGAATATAGAAAATCATAATCAAGATCTCAAAACAAGATTTGTTATTATAAATTAGCATGAAGAAAAATAATTTTTAAGAGTATACTTATTTACTTTATCTTTTTAGAGGAATAGGTCTTTTTTTTTCAACAACTGGCTGTGCTCTTAAATTAAAAATACTGCCCATCTGGGTTTTGGCCTTGCTAAATGCTAGGGGACTTCTGTGTGCAGGCCTAGAATGGATTCACTGCACCATTCACCACTGGCAGCACTGGAAGAAGGTAATAAAAAGATATCTGCACAGCACTTCTGCTGGATACGATGCTGAGGGTCTCCCATCTGGGAGGAACTGGCTGCTTGTGGAAAGAAACATAACAGGGAGAGTCACGGACTTAGTGTAAAGGTACGGCAGAGTCACCCATCTGTCTGTACGCATGTGTGCAGACTGAGAACGTACATCACGATGTCCCAGACGATTCCAAAGCAAAGCACAGAGCCTAATTCCTGTGTGTCTTCTCAGGCTTTCCACATGCTTGATTACGATCTCCCTCCACACTTAGCCCAAGCCAGGAATGCAGTCAGAAATGTTACCAGAAGCACAGAAGAGTCTGACAATGATTTTGTCATTCACTGGGGGAAAGGGAGCACTGAATTATTTTGTTAAAGAACAATGCTTCCCCCGCATCGCATATGTATTTCTGTGTCTCGATGCACCCACATAGTGTGAAAAACTATAGAAGGATGCCATGTAATAGAAAAAATAATTCACTTAACTATGATAATTTTACATTAACTCTCCAGCATTGTTTGATTTTTCAGTCTTTCATGATCTGTAGCTCAATTTCTCAGAGTTTTCATGCATTTACAGGTTCAAATTACAAATTACTCACAGATTCATTAAATCTCTGAAAGCTGTATTGTTCATGTTTCACCTGAGAGAGGGGCTGGGGTTTTAGCTCAGTGATTAGAGTGCTTGCCTTGCAAGCACAAGGGCCTGAGTTCGGTCCCGGCACCACAAAAAAAAAAAAAAAAAAAAAAAAAAAAAAAATTCACCTGAGAGAATGCTACACAAAAACAATGAAAAACTCAGTGGTTTGCCACACACATTGGTGTGTAGGTAGGCAGGCTCTAAGGCTCTAGTCCTGCTGGGCTTGCCTGGGATTAGTTGAAATCAGCTCTTGCCTGACATTTGGCCTTAAATTTGCAGAGATCTTCCTGCCTCAGCTTCCTGAGTGCTGGGGTTACAGGCGTGTGCCATCATGCCTGGCCTCTCATTTCTCTGTAATTAATGTCCTTACACTGTTAGCTCCATACAGGTTAGAGTATTTTTCTGAGAGGTGTAGCAGATTGAAGGCTAAGAGCCTCTTGTGGACATTGACCCACATGCACACCCTGTTTAACACTTATTAACACACCAAAACACCTTCTCAAGAGCTAAGGAAGCCTAGTGAGACACCACCGTAGTGCCTAGTTTAATATAATAATAAGTGCTTGCTTTGCAGCACATACTAAAATATACTATAATAATAAAAGACACATCGAAGAAGGCAGGAAAGAAAGAATTGTTCGCATCAACCCTCCACAAGCTCTAAGCACTGATGCTTGGAGAAATATATTTTGCTTGGGGGAGGGACAGGAAATTAGTCCAAAACTTCAAGTGAAGCCCAAGAACAGGCCTGCCAAGGTGAAACTGAACACAGACCGTGCCCTTGGCCCCAGACCCTCGGCCAGTACACAGACTGAGTCTCCGAGTCTCCCTTGGCCAGGCAGCCAGGGCACTGCTTCCTCAGCACCCCACCAACCCTGGGCAGCTGATGGAGGAGCAAGTCTCCCCTTGCTGGGGAGCAGGGCCAGCGAACAAACAGGGGGCTTTCCTGTGGGGTTTGCTTCAGAGAATCAGCACCAAATATAAACCAAAGGCCTAAGACAGGCTCATGTTTCAGCTCTATCACTGCCATCCTTGGGGTTGGCTTTTGATTTACCCCGCCCTGACCAAGACTGTGCAGGTCCCATGCCTTTGGGACTCAGATGTGAGCTGACTTAGCATTACCCCGCTATCTCAGGGACTGTCTGTGCCATCCCTTCCCTGATTTTTGGCAGCACAGATGTTCCCAGGCCAGCGCTTGAGACCGACCTTAACCCTACACCTGCTCCAGCACCAGGTGGAGACCCGCCCTGCCCCTGGACACGTATTTCTTTAAGCCCATCACCCCTAGCTGACTCATGGGCCTGGGTATAGCCTAAGGCCTCTTGGATCCTTGTGGCTGAGTCTCAGGCACAGGCTAGCTTAGTGTCAGCCTTGACGGACAAAGGGTTATTTCCTCCAGCGCTAGTCCCACCTCCCACAGCACATTGCAGCTCAGGACTATTCACTGGGGTGGGATCAGCAGTAAGTACAGAACTTTGGCATAGAACTCAGTGCCAGGCTGGTGACACCTAACGCAAGGAAGAGCCTGGCAGCTCCTCTTCCCAGGACAGCATGCGTGAACAGGGTCTCTGGAACAGCCCCAGTGCCAGGCAGCCACACCTGTGACTTCTATTTTGGCCAACATCACCTCTGACTGGCTTCAGTGATCTTGGAACAAAAGTCTACCACAGCCACAAGCAGCCTATAGCAACACTGGCCTTAATCTGGGTGTGACAGTATTCGTGGCCACTGGACTGCCTATCTGGTTTCTTCTCCAACCACAAACAGCACAACATGGACAGAGTTGTCCGATGGGAGAAGAAAGAGGATGTTGCAACCAACTCATGGCTTAGGAACCTAGAGCTGGTCCTCCATAGTGATCCTGTCCCCGTGTGTGCAGAATCCCACGGTGCCTGCCAGCAGACCAGTGACCGTGGGCAAGCCATTTAGGCCTACCCTGCTTCGGGGAAGGGGTTATGTGGTCGCAGTCTCCTTCCTAGCCTCATCATTCATGTTGAATAGTATACCAGGTATTGATTTGGTACAAGCCTGACTTGGATTTCTCTCCAGTGTTAAAAAAGCAACAACACACCAATAGCCAGCTTACAACAAACTTGGACTCAGGTCTCTGTCTAGGGGTGAAATAGTAGAAATTTCTGCAGCCTAGATAAAATAAACACCTTGCTTAG
>PVJO010021926.1:0-28980 GCA_004026905.1 Hystrix cristata | reverse complement strand
AGCCCCGCATACGATTCAGACACCGCCAGCACCCGCACCTGCCCTGCCACCAGCCTGATTGTGTCGTCACCGCCTTTACATACATTCTGGGAGGAAATATATAAACTAAGTTGTGGCCAAAGTCCAGAATCAGAAATTGAGTTATAACTGTCAGAAAACAATGAACGAACGAATGAATCTCTTTTAAAACATTTGAGTAATTACAAGAAATTCCATCTCTGTTTTCCCTCTGTCAGGTCCTTAAAATCGCTCACATTCTCACCCTTCCTGCGCACACATCGAGAAGCAGCTAACCACCAAGCTGTGGCCCATCTTACGCCCCTGCTGAAGCCCCTGGCTTCAGTCCCCAGCAAAGCCCGGGGTGCATCTGCTGTTCACATGGAGGAAGAGGAAGGGGCAAGGGTGTGCCTCGGAGGAGCCTTCCCAGATCCAGAGCCACCAGACGGGAGGCAGGCCAAGGCCTGCCCAGAGTGGAACAGCAGCCCGAAGCTCTGTCTGTGAGTCTGGTTTTAACGTACTTACTTGGGAGCATGAGGGGCCCCACAGTCCTGGCTTTGGGTCTTGTGGTTCTTTTACAGGATTCACTTTCTCCCTCCACACACGTGTGCCCAGGTGCACATGAAATGACCAGACTGTTGCCATTTTGGGATCCGACTCCATTTCGAGTCAGCCCTGAACTTGGGAAGATTTACCTGTTCCGGGAATGATCCTCTTCCCACCCTGTGTTCACTTTGATTGCCCCCACCGGCCTCCCCTTATGCCTGGTAGTTTAAAATAAGCCCATAAATTTTTAACCACTTGCAAAGTCTGCTGGCCGGACACGACTGAGATAACATGAGACCTGGTAAAGAAGCATCTGTAACTGTCACAAACATCTGCTTGCTGTAGTAACCGGAAGTTTCTATCTGAGCAGCCTAATTGTAGCTCCTGCTCTTATATCCCTGCCCTACTTTGCTTCCAGCAGAGTTTCTTTCAGTGCCGGACTCCAACTGGCTGATTCTCAGAGTGTGGTGACTCTTCTTCCTCATGCCCAAGAGAAGGGACCACTGAGTGCCCTGAGAGCCGCTCCGGGTCCCACTTCACACACACACACACACACACACACACACACACACGGGCACCTACAGATATCGATGCACACACTTGAGCGTGCACACACGCCTACAGACAGCGTTTGCAGCGATGCTCATGTGAGCAGTCTGGCTAAAGAACAGACACACAGCGCAGGGACGCGGGTGCACCTTGGAGAGCAGGCGGCTCTGTGAGGTGGAGGAGGGCGGGCTAGCAAGCGGCCACCTCGCGGCCCTGCCCCCGCGAGGGGCTCGTCTGCTCTCGCTAAGGCCACCTCCTCCTGGTCTGGGACAAATCCCTTTCGGTGAGATGCTAATTTGGATTAGAAAGGGTGTGGACTCAGGAAAAGGAACAGCAGAGCGGACTTCTGCTAGGTTTTCGGTTGGGCGCTCAGACAAATCACCGGGGCTGACCACAGCTGGCCGGCCGAGAGGCTTATCATCAGAAGGGAATCAGACGGACCATCCTCCTAGGTTGAGAGACGGCCCCTCACGGCTGGATCTGGGGCCCGACGCACCGCGTTTTCCCGCGCGGGAACTCCGGGGAAGGGGGAAACTGTCTCTAGGTCCCTTGTTCACTCTGCAGGCTGCAGGCGAGTCAGCAGGAGACTGGCCTCGGGCGAGGCGGTCTGGCGGCCCGTGGGGCGGGGCGGCGACCCGGGATGGGAGGAAGGAGGGAGGGTCTCGCCGGGGACGGGTGGGAAACGGCCGCCCGACGATTGCCACCTTCTCCCTGCAGCTCCCCGGGAGCCCGGCCAGGACCTCAGGCTCTCGGACGCCTGCCACGCCAGCCTCGCGCCGGCCGGGTGGGCCTGGGAGGGAGCCGGACTCCCGGCCCGGCCGGCGGCCAGACGCGGGCAGGGGCTCGGGCTGCACCCCGGGCCGCCCTCCGCCCCTCCCCGTCCCCGCCCAGCGCCGCGGCCCGCTGACGTCGCCTCCGCCCCGCGAGCGCCCCGCGGCCGCCGCATAAAGCGGCTCGGGGGCCGCCGCTCGGGTCCGGACGGCCGCCCGGCAGGTAGGAGCGCCGCCGGGCGCGCGGCTGGAGTCGCCCCCGAGCTTGCCGGCGCGGAGCGGAGGGCAGAGCGGGGTCCCGAGGCGGGCGCGGGGCGGGGGCGGGGCCCGGGCGGTTTCGGGGCAGCGCGGCCGTCCGTCCCATAGACGGTCCCGGACAGAATCGCCGATTGAGCATCGCGGTTAGCTTTAAGGGAGAGACTGCGCGAAGCGAGAGGTGACTGTGATTTGTTTGTCGAGCAGCCGCGGGAGCCCGCAGGCCAGCATGGCTTTCCACGTGGAAGGGCTGATTGCCATCGTCGCGTTCTACCTGCTCATCCTGCTGGTGGGCATTTGGGCCGCCTGGAGAACCAAGAACAGCGGCAGCGCCGAGGAGCGCAGCGAGGCCATCATCGTGGGCGGCCGCGACATCGGGCTGCTGGTGGGTGGCTTCACCATGACAGGTGGGTCCTCGCCCTCGGTGGGGCCGCCTCGCTGGCTCTTCCGGGCGCACGGCAGGCCTCGCTCTTTGTCCCTCGGAGATTCTTCAGGTGCCCTAGTTATGTGTACTTTTAATAATTTTACATTTAGATGTGGAAATAAATGGTTTCAACGGTAGCATTTGAAGAAAATGGCTTGCTAGTAAGTACTGGACCAGAGCCCGGGGAGCGAGTGCGGGCCCCTTGGGCTGCATCCAGGGTGGGAGCAGAGGAAACGGTGGAGGGGAGCAGAGGGCGCTGGCCCTGCACCTGTTGGCTGAGGGGAGGGCTCTGCTGTGTGTTGCTTCCCCGGTGCGGGAGGTCGTACCTGAGTTCCCGTGAAAGACTGATGTTAATGAATACGAACCCGTGGTGGTTTTTATTCCTGAATTAATATATTTGGCAGCGATACAATTCCAGACTGATTGATTCCCTGTTCAGAAACCTGATTTTTCCACTTGCTAACTGATTTCCTTACCGGGAGCCACTCCACAGCGCTAACCTTGCTGTAAGGGGAAAGGCAGGGTGTGTCCGTCCACAGCTCCCTGGCCACCTCTCTGTGCTGGGAGGAAAAGATCTGCTCCTCTCAGCAGGGAGCTTGTGGGGGAGGGGTGGTTTTCTGTGTTTGTCTTGGTCCTTGGAAATACTTCTGAGAGATAGCATCTTTCCTATTATTTGTTACACTTAAGAATGGCACGTTTCATTTTGGTCTTAGTAGGTATTTAGACGTTAGCAACAAAGACCACATTAACAGAACACTAGGGAAGTGTCCCAATGGAAACCGCACCCCAGTGATTCCAAGTTTCAGTCCTGAGGTGTCTTTTACAAGTGATTTACCCTGCCTTTCAAATCCTGTACCAAACCGGTCTGTAAAGACAGCATCCTTATTCTGGAGGTCTTGCCGTGGTCCATCTGCGATCTGCAGTGTTAATGTGGACTGTGGCGTTAACCTGTCAGGAAGGCAGTTTGTTTAATGCCTCCCTACTGCATGGAGCCTTGTGTGATCCTCACAAGAGCACCGTGACAGGGCTCGGGGTTCAGCGAAGAGCCAGGCTGTGAGGTTAAAAGGACCAGAGCCAGGATGGAGCCCAGGGCTCCTGGCAGCCACACCCTGGCCCGCGTGCTGGAGCACACAGCCCTCTGCCGGGTTTCACTGTGTTTGTTTGTAGGGTGCTTTGCTTGTAACAACTATCTACAGGAATAAATAAGCTGCCGCCTATCAAAGCATTTTACTCTGTGCAAATTATTACAATGTTCTATTGCTCTGGCTTAACATTGTTTGATATAATTATAATGATAGTATCTTAGAATTTATCTTTTTATTATGTACAGGGATTTTTTTCAGTCTAATACACTACCAAAGTGTATAGAAAATATTTGAGTGATGCTGTTTCTTATAAAGTGTCATGGTCTAGCCCATTTTTGAAAGCTTTTCTTTCTATCTCAAATTTTGTAAGAACCGCAGTCCAAACCATCATTCATTTAAAATTTGAATGACATTATTTAAGTCTTGTTAGATTCATTCACGTGTATATACTTCATAAAGAGACTGAAAATGTTTATTCCTTTAAAATGCGTAGAGTTTGAAAGAGTTCATGTTCTCACTCAAGATTTGGCACAAAACACAAACAAGAGGGAGAGATGTGGCACAGAAAGGACCCAATCCATTAAAGCTGGAGCACTTTGTTCAGTCACATTAAGTAACCAGCCTTCGCGGCTGTGTTATAATGACTGCAATCCTCAGGCGCCAGTTTTCTTTCTGGACAAGGGACAGGAACGCTTCGCACTGAGAAATGATCACTGACGAGCAGTGTGCGTGTCACCTGTCCGAGAGTTGTTCTGTGCAGGGAACATCCTGGCAGCGGCCCACTGCCCAGCAGGCGACGGCCCAGGCTGTCTCTGAGCAAGCCACTTCTTTCAATGCTCCTCACACACCGGGGGCGGGGGGGGGGCACCTAAAATCCCAGCAGGGCTTAGAATAAGGAAAGTGACCACAGCTATTATGTGCCGACACCCAGTATGAGAGCCGCCCTGCAGATGGGAATGGCCGCTACCTGTGTGTTTGTCCACTTCGGGGCTCAGTGTGTAAGCTCTCACTTTAATGACATAATATCACCATGCGGAAAACCTTTCAAGTTAACCATTTGAAAGTGGCGTGAGCCCCACAGTGCAGTCTCTTCCTGGCTCTGTGTTGGGCTAGGAGCCGGGTGGCTGGCCCGAGTGCAGCGAACACTCGCCGTAGGCAGAGCCCACCCTCTCACGTCCTGAAGCTCTGAGAGTCTAGAGAGCCCCCAGAGGTAAGTCGCATTCCCACTGGGACCGTAAAGCTCAGAACCTAGTCCCACCCCGGTAAGCTTCTTGCCAGCCTTTGACCGTTGAACCTTTACGTAAGTCCTACCCAGATGTCACTTCATATTGTACTACACTCTCAAAGGATGTATATCCAGGCATCCTCTGTGTGTGCCTGCATGCTGCAGATACAGGGCTCCACTGAACTCCATCTTCAGTGGGGATCAAACACCAAGCTTGCTTTCTTTGGCTCCTTGACCTCCCTCCTTAGCTATTGTGCTACAGAAATGTTACATATCTGAAAAACACGTATTCCTTAATATTCTCTGTGAAATATCAGATGCCACATGAAAAGACCCAGATTGAAGGACTGTGAGAAGGTGCCAGCAGCACTGCTTCCTCCTGAGTGCCGGCCACAGCCCTGCGCGTCTGCTGGACGGGGGAGGAGGGTCCCAGAGACCCACCGCAGGACATCCAGGCGGGGCTGCCTCTCGCCTCCCTTCATTCTTCTCACAGCGTGGGCCCTGAGCACACCTCACTGCGATCAAGGCCAGACCTGCCATAGCCAGCATTGCCAGAGTAGTTGAAAAAACACTAGTAAAAAGCTCTGACACACACACACAAGCATGCACACACCCACCCTCTCACACACACTTGCACACGCACACACACCACTCCTTGAGAACAGTAGTGATAATTAGTGTAAAATAATCAGCACACTTATCGTGGGAGGGGCTTAAAATAAAGATACTTGGTCCTGTGTTATGGGGATTAGAGAAAGAGTCGTAGGAGTCCCGCCCTGTGGAGTCGCGACCGCATGAGACCCAGAAGCATTGCCACAAAGTGCTGACAACCAAAGACACTGAGACAACGCCAGGCAGCACTGACTGGTAGACACACAAGGTGAGCCACGAATGCGATGTGAAATTTTCTACAAATGTCTTTTAAAAGTATAAGAAGAAATAAATTGAGGTTAAAAATATAACATTCAGTAATTCAAAATGTTTTCATTTCAATTTGTGATCCGTGGGAATCACCCTTTCAGTGCGATCGCAGGTCATTCTCAGCCCACACTTCTTCAGTCCAACTCGCTGTCTTCAGTTCTTTCACCTTCTGCATTCGGCTGCCTGCATCTCTTCCTGGAGCCCCTCACGGACGCCACGGCCTGGGTGGCCACACGAGGCCAGCGGCCGTCACGCCAGGCCGCAGGGCCCCAGGGTGGTGGGCAAGACAGAGGCTACCCTCACTCTCTCTGTTTCAGCCACGTGGGTCGGAGGCGGGTACATCAACGGGACGGCGGAAGCGGTTTACGTGCCCGGCCACGGCCTCGCATGGGCTCAGGCACCCATCGGGTATTCTCTGAGCCTGATTGTGGGTAAGTGGAGGTGTAAATCTCCGTGACTCACTCTGCACAGCGGGAAGGGCAGGAATATGAATTAGAAGTGGGATAACAAGCCAAACAGTGTCAGTAACTAATGGGGGAAAATGTCACTAAGAATCTCTAAGTGGCTATTACCAGAAATTGGTGTGTAGCAGAACACTCGTCCTTAGGCGACTTGATCGCTTTGTTATGGAATGTGTAAAAATCCTTTGATCCTGTGACTATCAGAACAGCGAATTTCTTAACATAATCATGTTTTGTTTCTTTCAAAACTAGTATAGCTGTCATTAAAATGAATCAACTGGATTACACCTGAGTTTCTTTTTGTAAGTCACAGTTAAAGGTCAAGAATATTATAAACAACATAACAGAATTCTTCCCTTTTCACTCAAAATGCTTGTACCAGATCTTACACTTAATCAGAACTTCTAAATGTTGTGCACAAGGCCTCTTGCTGAGCACCGACCTGGTCCACTGTTTTCAGTTCGTGTGCTTCACTTACATCAGTGATGGCGATGAACCTTTTAGAGCTCCCACTGATACAAACGGCCCCCTGTGGCACACGTGCCATAGATTCACTGCCACGTATCGTGCCGTCTAATGACCTCTTGACAATGCAACGTTAAATGTGCTAAGGAATTTATATTAGGTTTCTAAACATCCATTAGTGCCGTAGTCGCAGCACACTTCAAACTGGCTCCTCAGTACTTACAGGTATTCTAAAGAATTCATTTTCCTGGAGAAATTATAACGTAGTGAAGCTTGGCAAAGACTATTACATCGTGCATTTTAAAATGTCCCGTAAATGCGTGTTTAATTTCTTTTAGGTGGTCTGTTCTTTGCCAAGCCTATGCGCTCCAAGGGCTATGTGACCATGCTGGACCCGTTTCAGCAGATCTACGGGAAGCGCATGGGCGGCCTCCTGTTCATCCCCGCGCTCATGGGAGAGATGTTCTGGGCGGCAGCCATCTTCTCTGCCTTAGGTAAGGACCCACGGCGCGTTGTCCCCTCCGTGTCCCCAGGTTCCTGACCGTCAGACACATAACTTGCTTCCTACTACTACGACCGTATCCTCAGCCACACTTCTATTGGCAAAATCTTAAAGAAACTACATTTACTGCAGTGTGCCTGCAGAGGCTAAACCCAGGCCAAAGGACACCTGCTTTTTATTTGAATTTCCTCAGTAGGGTGGTAGTCGTGGTTATAATGATCAAGAGTTGCTTTTGTAAGTCAGGATTTTGAACAGAGCATCATTAATTAAGCAAAACTAAAGAGTGAAGTTTATTCTTTCAAAACGAGTGTCCTTGAGCCAGGTGTTAGGAAGAACACTCGGTGTTGAACTAGTTAAACCGAGAGTTATGCCTGCATTTCTTCCTGCAGTAAGTCTGCTTTCCATGACCCGAGAACTGTTTACCTTCCCGTGCTTTTCCTGACACCTGTCTTGTTAACTGATACGAAAAACGTATGCTAAATTATCTAAACTCAAAGAATAGCATAGCAGGCATTTTTAAAAGCATTAATATTTCTAAAGATGTTGCCTTTTTACATAAAACACATCTGATTAAAACCAAACAGAAAACCGACAGTAAATAAAGACTAACAGGAAGTCGCCAGTCCTCTGCTGACAGACAGGAAGATGGCAAAAGCAAGGTGTTTCAGAGCTACTTCAGGGGTGTCCGTGGCGCAGCTCCGTGGCTTGTCAGTGGAGATGCTGAGCGTGATAGCACGGATTTCCCAAGCAGCACAAATGTCTTCTTAGCCACTCACCAGGCTTTCCCACCCACAGTGGACCCTTTGGGAGGCAGAGGGAGAGGTGGCTGCCACCTGTGGCCGCTGCTGAAGTCTGGGCAGGTGGAGCTGCCTGCCTGGCCTTGGGGAGATGGACGCAGACCCCGTCCTGTGGCTGCTGTGCTGTGTCCAGAGCACACTCAGCTGCTCGCACCTGTACCTGGGTCCTCCCTCCACCACAAGCTGCCTCCCTGAAGTGGTGTGGGCATCGCCCTGTGTGTACTTCTGACTGCTCTGTGGCTCCGCCCCAGCCAGCTCTTCCTTCTAAACCCGCCTCTCCTATGTCCCTTTCCTGCTGCAAACAGACTGTCTAAGAGGGCCCAGAAGGGAGCTGAGCCTTGGTTCTGTCCTCTCAGGGCTCCCACCGCCCTCTTCCTCCTCCCAGAACTGCAGTCTTCTCCTGCCTCCGACACGTCGGGAGGCCAGCCCCTGCTTTAGACTCCCCTCCCCTGCTTCCTCCTTCACGACAGTCTGGCACTTGTCCTGGGGTCCCCCCAGCATCCCCAGGAACTGACCAGGAGTGTTTCCTGTGGATGCCCAGCCACCTGCAACTCTGTTTTCCCTGGCTATATCGTGTCATTTTGTACGTGGACCTGTTCATCCACTTCATGTCTTGAAGGCAGGACTTGTGTCTGGTCAGCAGTTATAATCCTACACAAAGAATGGATGAATGAATCATTTTTAGCTCTACTTTCTTCAAAAAAGAAAGAAGAGTGCTTGCCTAGCAAGCACAAAGCCCTGAGTTTATTCCCTGGCACCCAAAAAAGAAAGTATACTGCTTTTTTTCTTCCCTCAGTGTGTTCCCATTTCATCATTGAGTGTTGGGTCCTGGGCACATTGAGGATTCTGGAAACTGAACTTAGCCTCTTTAGGGTGTAACCAAGGACCAAGATCAACGATGCCAGAAGGTTCTGCCCTTGGCCCTCAGGTTCTCAGCTCACTCTCGGCATTTAGAGAAGCAGTGGTCCCGGGAAGTCTTCGGTCTGGTGCCCTCTCATTCCATCATGGGCAGGCTGACCCATCCTGCCGAAGGCCAAGCCCCGTGGCCTCCACCATGAGCTCTGGCAGTGCCTGGGCTCCGGCCATTCTTCTTTCGGTTATTCTCCATCTCTTCTTGCAAACAGAAATACAGCAGCCTCAAGGTGACCAGAACAGAAGTGAGATAGGAGAAACTTCCTTCCGTATTATGTATTCCAGACTGCAAACTTGTCTTCTGTCTTCAGTTACCATCTTCAGTGGCCTTTGAATATTAGATAGTGCTATAGTTCATACTGTACTTTTTCCCCAGTCTCCCATGTAACCTAATGCCATTTTCCTGGTCTCTGATACAAAAACAAAGAAGTGATTTAGGTGAGAAAGTAGAGAACTTGGTAGTTATCAAACAGTATAATGCTGTCCTTCCTTGGCGCTAGATAATAGCACAGTGTGCCCTCGTATCACGATGAAACTCTGTGGGAACACCCCTTTCCACCTCGCTCTCATTAGCTGGGAAGCAGTGGGGGTTTACTTGCCAGGTTTCAGCACCAGAAAATTTTGGTTTTAAGAACAAACTACCTGCTGAGGTATTAGAAAACGAGTGGGCCAAACACCTAACAGAATACACACTGTTCACTCTGACTCAATAAAGATCACTTTATGTAACACAGCCTGGAGAGAATAGAATAACGAGCTAACGTTTCTAAAGTATTTCATAAATATGAACCATAGCGGCTAAAACTTTGCTCATGTTAATTTGCATATGTGCACCATGTATACATCTGTGCATGTGTTTTTCAATACACATAAAACGTGGGAAAGCCTCTCTCTCCTCTCTCTCCACACCCACAGGCATGCATGTAGATCAAGTAATATGTATAAAAATGTTACCGCTGTTGCCTGGAATGTAGGCTCTGGTAAAGTGTGGGTATTTTTTAATTATCATTTACATTTTCTTCAAAAATAATAGCTGGACATAATTCAGAGTCAGTGTTTGTAGGAAATACCCTGAGTTACTTAAGAGTAGACGAGTATCAGATCTATTACTGCCTCACCACAATGTGTATGGCTCACCACTGAAACATGGAGAACCTTTCTGATGATTGAAATAGACATTTGTTGAAAGTAGTAACTGAAGAGTACATAATTATTAAATTGGTAGGTTTCAGGTGCAGCCAGCTTTGTACACTGTGAGGACAGCCGTGTCTGCAGACTCCAGCTGTGTGATCATTTCTTTGCCTGTCTTCTCTTCCTTCTAAACAGCCTTGTTCAGATTTGGTCCAGGCAGCACTTCTCCTGTTTGGGCTACCACTCTCGGGCACCACCCAACGCCACGTGAGCAGGCTGAGTGCCGGGGGTGGCAGAGGCCTCCTGGTGGCTTCTCCATCTTCATCTCCATGTGTCTCATTCACCTTCTTGGCTCATGGGCTCCTGAGGCATTATGACTTGGTGCTTGTTTTGCAGTACTGGGCCCTGAACCCAGGGTCTTTCCTCTGAGCTACATCCCATGGTGACCCAGGGCTTAATCCCTGTGCTTCGGGAGGCTGAGGCGGGAGGCTTGGGCCATGTTTGAACACCACCCAGCAACCAGCCGATGCTGTGGTGTCCGCCTGCTCACATTTGATCCAGGAGCAAACTCGGCCTTCTCTGCAGGAGAACCTTAGTCTGTCTGGTGGGAATGGGCAGCATCTTACAGCATTTTATAGAAATGTGTACTTAGACTTCTAATAGCTCAAATGAAGGGATTTTTTTTTTCATAACTTTACTTACAGTGTATTTATTTTCATATCTGTGTAAGTAGACTAATATTTCACAGCTGGCTGGAGGCACAACTTTGCTTTACTCACTACAGTTGATGTAGCTATTCAGAAAGCAGAGAAGACTTGAACCTGCTGTCAGCAGGGACAGAGAAGGTGGTGGCTTCTCTGGGGTTGCGAGTCCCCAGCACGGAAGAGTCCTGGGCGCCGACCCTGCAGTAGGCGGGCTCATCCTTCAGTCACCGAATTCTCCTCACTGGCAGGATCGCAGCCTGGTGATGGTAGTAAAGTGCAGGGTCACACCCAAACACAACAGTGAAGGGTCCCATCTAAATTTCCAATTTGAAAAAGGATTTCAGGATAAAAATGACCCGTAATATCTATACAACAATAACTTCGTAAAGTCGACCTCTTTCCCTGTGTTTTTATCCTGCAACGTACTTGATTTTGCTTCTTAATTGGCCTTCACTCAAGAGAATCATTTTATTCTATTACCACAAACAAAGCACAGGAGTATTTTGCTCTGCTGTCTCAGGTTGGAGTCTCTGGGTAGCTCCCCGAGATAAGGGGGGCTTATCCCTGCAGGCCTCACAGGCCATCAGCTGGCAGAGGAGGAGCAGGGCCGTGAGGCAGGGTGCCCAGCAGGACTGCTCTCAGCACTCTGAAACGCAAGCAGCATCACTTCGGGAAGGTGGGGAAGGCTTGGGGAGCAACAAGCGAGTCGTGAAGTAGCAGCCCACGCTTTTCACGGTCCAAACTGCCCTGCCGTAAAGGTCTTGGTGACAACGTAGGTGCCCACAAAGTTATAGAGTAAGACAGGCGCATTCGATTTCCAGGACTGACCTAACAATTCGAAGACAAGAGTTACTCTGAAAGGTGGTACTCAAAGCTGTTTCTTCAAGCACACTGATGTCCTGGGAGGAGAATTGGCATGTTCCACCAAATAAATAAACTCAAAGTGATTGTTCGTGGCTTGCAGAGAAAAAGTGCTGACAGGTAGAATCTGCCCATTTTATGCTTTCCCCTTATAAACTGGTCTCACTCTCTTAGTGCTCACGGCACCTCAGAGACCACCGACTGGTTGAGGGCAGAGTACTTTTAAGAGAACAAATGAATATTCGTCATACAATGTGGAAATGGTCAATCACGCCTCTCAGAAAGGCCGCTTTTTCTTAGGAATGTGAATAAATACATTGCACGTATTTAGTTATTCAGAGTTTCAGATACCTGATGAAATCATGAGTTCTCCCAAGTAGGTTTATCAGTATTTCAGGAATTCCTTCTTCGTGTCACTGATTTCAGTATCTCACGTAAACAAGTTAGCAAAATACTAACCTCAGAAAGCAGCGTGTCCGTCTCTATGTCTGACATCCTGAAATAGGAAATGCCTGGCTTACTGAGGCGAAGGCCGCAGTGTAAACCCACCTTGGCCGTCGTGGCCGGTGTCTTCCGTGCGGCACAGGGAAGCCACCGACCCTGAGCTGACTCCATCCTCTGCTGGCTTTCAGGTGCCACCATCAGCGTGATCATTGACGTGGATATGCACGTGTCCGTCGTCGTGTCCGCACTCGTCGCCACCCTGTACACACTGGTCGGTGGCCTCTACTCCGTGGCCTACACGGATGTCGTTCAGCTCTTCTGCATTTTCCTAGGACTGGTAAGTGGAGCCACCCACAGATGGTCCTTCTTTCTTTTTCAGTTTGAGAAAAGGATAACGTGATATTTTATAGTAACAACAAAAACTGGTAGCAATGTTATTTTCCATCATGAGTAATACATAGTAAATTGCATAGTCTTTTAAAGTTTAAATCTCTCCGTGATTTAATCAGATGAAAAACTCTAATCATTTTGTTAGGTTTTGACAGAAAAGTGTGCCCCAAGACTAATTCTTGGAAGGGTCTAGGTCTTCCTTTCCTTCTTGCCTAGCTTTGATGGAAACTTATGGGGTCCTGTTTGAGAAGTGATGGCAACATACTTGTGTTCATGTTAGCAAAACTTAGTTTGTGGTGGTAACCTGCACATGTCTCATCCTGCTCCCCTCTCCATGTTAGCGTGTTATCTGTAAGACCATTTGTGGGACTCAAAAATTACCCCAGTGGAAAAACTATAGATTTCAAATATTAATTGTCTCTCTCTGGGATCCAGAAACAAAGGTCTTATTGTGTAAGAAATTAGAAATGTTACCTGTTATTTCACTCTCAAGTCCTGGATTGAGTTAGGTAATATATGTACGTTGAATTAAGTAAAGAGTACTATAGAATTATGAAACATGAGTATAACTAGTTTTATGTTAAAAGTTACTCTGTGTGTCTTAGGCACATTCTAGTCAATGTTGATTCTTTGCAGACTCATATCTTAAAACATGGAGGTTATAATTCTGTGAATAATGATATCTAGCACCGAAGACTTATCAGAAGAAGTGTAAAAGAGATGGTGTGTCTGCTCTACTGTGGGCTCACCTGGGTCCACTTTCATGATCCCCTTCAGCACATGACCTTCCTGGGTCTACACTCAGAATTGCATCTCGTACCTGGCCATCCCGTGTCCACATTCATGATCTCCTTCAGCACATGACCTTCCTGGGTCTACACTCAGAATTGCATCTCGTGTCTGGCCATCCCGTGTCCACATTCATGATCTCATCCACCCTTGTCTGTCTTGAGTCTTGGGTTATCAGGCTTACACTCACGATCTCATCCGATGGTTCGTTTCCTGTGGGGACAAAGCCCTTGTGCAGCAGCCACAGGCAGCCGGCTAAGGCTGCAGACCCTGATTCCTGTTCCCAAACAGTCTAAGTACCCTTGATTTTCCTCGTTTTTCTTTATTTTTCCATAAAGAAAAGCTTTCCACTCTACGTTCCATTTCACATTAGACACTCAGAGATGAAAAGTGAAGAAGGATCTCAGACGTTTTTTAAACTTTCTAACATCTGCAATAATATCCTGGAGAAAATTTAAAAGGACTACTATTAGATTTATAGTTTACCTATAAATTAACATGTGCTAGCAAGTGTTATATTTCTTCTCCTAGATATTTTGTTTACATTTTATGGAATGTCATTTACTGATATTAATCTGCTCAAAGATTACCACTTTTTCTTTTGAAATTGTCAGAATCAAGTGGGCACTGTAGAATTTCTCGTACTTATCATCATCATAAGCCTCCAAAGATGAAGCAGAGAGCACAGAATAAACCTCTCTTCAGAAGGTCAGGGGCGAGGCTGGCTGGAGAGTGCAGCTTGTGAGGGACTCACTGTTATTCCAAGAAACGTGCCCCAGGGGACAGATCCATTAGTGAATGATGCGTGTGACTCCTCCTTGCTTTGCGTGAGACCAGAGTTTGAAGTGCACAGACGCATAAATCAAGCATGCAAAGGCGAAGAGAGTGGGGCACACGCTTGCAGGGTGTACCCTGGAGTGTCGTTCTGCGCAAAATCTGTCTTGGTAATTAGTTAAGACAGTGTTAAACTGGGTAAGACTAAATGTTTTGCTCCCTAACTTTAGTCGGTGTGTGTGCAAACATAGTTGATCAACTTGTTCCTTAAATCAGCTCTTCTCAAGTCCTCCAACTGGGATTTTACCGTCACTGACGGGGCCATGAGGCACATGCGGCACCCTCTGTTCTCTCCCTCTCCAGCCTCCCTCTGCTCTGGGACCTGAGGATGCTACCTTTCTTCTCCTCAGTCCCGCGTGCTCCCGTCCCTGATAGTGCTGCGGCCCCTCACACTCCGTGCAGGGGGCCCTTTACCCGCTGTTCACAGCTACAGAATCTGAATCCAGAGGGAATCTTGCTGAAACCCTTTAATACCCAGAAGAAATTCCTATAGTGTCCAGTTGCTTGCAGAACAAAATACAAATACATCAGCTTGCAACTCAGGGACCTCTTGATGCTTGTCTCTGTCTCTCCTTTCCCTAAGCCATGCCTGTGCCAGCCAACCTTGTCCCCAACAGATGGGGAGCATGCATGCATAGAGCACACAGATGGCCCTCCACTTCTAGTGGTTCAACTTAGGATTTTTCAAGTTTACAATGATGCAAAATGAAACGCATTCAGTAGAAACTGTATTTTGAATTTCAGTTTTGGATCTTTTCCTGGGCTGACAATACATGTCGATTTAGTTTCTCTAAATCAGTGTGTCATAGTGTCACACAGAGCAGGACCTCAGGTCTTTCTCTGAGAAAGACGAGTGCCTGAGCCATTCCGGGTGTGAGCACAGCACGAAAGTCATGTCAGTCTTAGATGTTGGGAAGTCAGACTAAGGCTCCTGCGTTGCTCTCATCCAGTGGATCAGCGTCCCCTTTGCCCTGTCTCACCCTGCGGTGGCTGACATCGGGTTCACGGCAGTGCACGCCAAGTTCCAGGACCCCTGGCTGGGATCCATTGAGCCCTTCGAGGTGTACACCTGGCTGGACAACTTTCTGCTGCTGGTAAGTGATGCTCCGGCCTGGGGAATGGGACCAGGTGCTCCTACCATCAAAGGCATTTCCAAGACTCCCCGCTGAGGACCAGGCCACCTAGCAGTTTTAGTCTGGGTTCTGGATTAAGGCATTAAGAGCCAGTTTATTCTGAAATAAGAAACTCATTCATTCTCAAATGACGCAGAAGGTGAATTAGTGGTTCCATGGGCCCCAGACACACGAGAAATATTGGGAAGGTTGGTAGAGGCTCAGGACAGAGGCCAGGAGAGGACCCTGCAGGGGTCACAGTTCAGGAAGAGGGAAAATCCAAAAGAACCTTCCAGATTTCAGGATTCTGTGAACTAGAGAGGTTAAATATGAAAATAACGCCCTGTATTTGATTTCAATGCAAGAAATAGGTTACCGCTTGTATCAAAATGAAGGGGAGAGGGCTTGTTTTTATTTCCTCTTTGGAGGGCTGACAGGATTTCATGACTCTGGGTTTATAGCACTTTGCTGGATTTCAGCACTGTCTCCTCCAGGGTCATTTCCCAAATTGCTGTCCTCCCAGCCACAGGGCTGCAGCGAGTGCAGCCAGCAGAGCTGGGTTCCCACAGGGCGGACGCTGGTGACGGCTCTTCAGGGTGCACCGCCTGCTGCTGACCTTTATTTTCTCCTGTGGGGAAAGAGAGGGGGAGCTCCGTGGCCCCTTCTCGAAGGGACGCTGGTCTCGTTCCTGAGAACACAGTCACCTGCCAGCAGGCCCAGTCCTCTGAAGACCATCCACTGGGGTTAGGTTTCCAGCAAACAAGTTCTGGGGGACACAAACATCCAGTCTGTTTGTAAACACAGGTCAGAGTTTACCTTACTTAAAAGAAAAAAAAAAAGAAAGAAAGCAAGAAAGAAAAGAAAAAGCAAAGGCCTCTGATGTCCTAATCATGCGGTGGTTGGTGTGTCGTTAAGGTGTATCGACTCCTGTCTTTCTTTGCCGCTGAAAGAGTTAATAGTATATTGGTTCACAGGTTACAAAAAGAAAGAGAAAGTTTTTGGAATAATACAGACTTGAAGAATGTAATTGTGCATTCTAGAATTTCTTCCTTTCATTCTTTTTTTTTCCTGAGCATTTATGGTTTTTTAAGAAGGTAGATTGTTTGGAAATCATCGTGTGCTGGCCCTGTGCTTGCACAGGTAAGAGGGGGACAAATGGGACGGACATCCCGGGCTCAGACCCCACGGGAGAGACGGGAAGTTAAGGAAACCTCCGTACAAAACACTGTGGCACAGCGACTCACTCCCCAGGTCAGGTCATCCCGTGTAAGGCGCAGCACCGGATCTGAGCGGGGCAGTGGCCAGAGCCCAGGCGGAGGGGACTTTGCAGCCCTCCCCAGGAGCTGCACACCCTGACAACCGGTGCCCCCCGCTGGCCGGGACTCACAGCTGCCTGCGGGCCTGAGTTTCCTTTCCCACATTAGCTGCTGTCGGAGGACGTCTTCTGGGTGCATGAGGACTGAGTCAGTCACTTCTGTAGGTTCCCTGCTTGCCATTCTGCACTGCCTCTTTACCACCCCGCTTCACCCCCAAACCGTCCTAGCTAACTCTGCTTCCACACAGACCTCTTATGGCATGTGGACAGTCCCACTGTAGTTCAGTGTCTCTGGGTATTTGTGGTTGTATTTCCTCGAGAAGAATGCTGAGCCCACCTGCAGTGTGCAGTCAGCGTTGACCTTCACGCGTGTCCTATGTCACTTAGTTTTTGAAGATGCCAGGCGGGATGAGTGCAGGCGGGAGCTCCGTGGTTCTCTCTGGCGCCGCACTGTACTCTGAGCTCTCTGGTCTCCCCACTCCGGGTGCAGAACAGAACGAGTTCCAGGGAGAGCCAGCCCGCCACTGTGTCCCTCACAACTCTTGCATTGCCCGGCACTGGGCCGCGTGTACCGGCCTGGACTGTCTCAGCTTTCGCTTCGTGCCTTCAGAATCTTAGTTATATTGAAAATATTTTAAGGTGATTGAAAGTTCCAGATGAGAAGAAATTGAAGGCTTTGGGATAGTTTGAAAGCAGCTTAGAGTAGATAAAATGAGAACGGATTCTCCTGTGCCATTCATAGGAGAACGAGCTGGAAATTGCATGTCGTGAAAGGCCTGCCAATAAAATCCCCTCGGTCTGTTTGGGCTCCTTTAACGAGTTACATAAACCAGGTGGTGGCGCAAAACAAAGTCCTGAATGTTGCGGAGCTGACGATCGGGGACTGGCAGATCAGTGTCTGGGGATGGCCGCCCCCTCCCAGAGGGACTTCTCCTTGTGTCCTTACGAGGTGGGAGGGGAACGCGGTCCCTTGGGCACCAGCTGCACTGCTGACGGCCCCGCCCGCAGGACCTCACCCACTAGAGCCCAGCTCCACCAGCCTGGGGGTGGAAGTTCCAGCATACAGGTGGGGTGAGGGGCTCGGAGCAATGGAGACGCATGGGCTCTAGGGCGTCTTCTCCACCTCACCACCCAGCCGCGGGCCTCTAGAGAGGCGGTTGTCAGGAAGTCTTTGATACACACCGCAGTGGACGTTAACTGCCCGCCTCTCCCTGGGCTCTGGCGCAGACGCTGGGTGGAATCCCGTGGCAGGCCTACTTCCAGAGGGTGCTGTCCTCGACCTCTGCCACCTACGCTCAAGTGCTGTCCTTCCTGGCGGCCTTCGGGTGCCTGGTGATGGCTCTCCCGGCTGTGCTCATCGGGGCCATCGGAGCCTCCACAAGTAAGTCCCGACCCCTCGGCCCCCGGGCTCCCCACCCCGCCTCCCTGTCCCTAGCACACAGGGACTGCCGTGGCTGCAGGGTCCAGTGCGTGCTGTGGCCCCACGTCCACACTTCGGGGTGCTCCCTGCATGTAAACCCCTGCTCAGTTTGGATCTTGGAGGCCGCCATGAGGACTCCCCTGCCCCACGGCTCTCGGTCGGTGCCCAGCAGCATCCCAGAGCTGGGCAAAGCCTCTGGGCATGCCACAGTGAGCAGATTTTACCATCAGAGCCCAGCCAGGCACTGTGTTCTCTAAAGCCCCTGGGGAGGCAGTGCCGAGGACTTAGGCCATCTTGGTCGTGGCCATCGAGGGCCCCTCCGAGCTTCAGTCTGACTTGATAGTCTCCACAGTTTGTTAACTAAGCATTTTTCTGGGAGAAATCGATATGTATCGGGCTAAGAAAATTAAAAAACTAAATGATTCTTTAGCAGAGCAACAGATGTTATTTCCCGGGTAGCCTCCACATGGAACACTTCTAAAACCTCGCCTTTGTGGGACTGGCCTCCCTTCCTCCTGACCCTTCTGCTCCTCTTGTGGTAGAAGGGGAAGCCAGCTCCTCTGGGGCTCTGTGATAAAGGCACTGACCGCACTCCGGGCAGCTCCCCTCTGTGACCTCCCGATGTCCCCCACGCGGTACCCAGTATCATCACCCCAGAGATTCGAATATCAGAGAATAAGCTTCAGACCACTGTACGATGAACAGGATGTCAGCGGCCCAGACTTGGCCATGCAGAGTAGTATCTGGGCCTCAGAGCCACACTTAAGACGACTCTAATAGCCTGGTGCATTCAGCGAAAAGGCATCGCATTAATCCAAGTCCAAAGCGTCCTCTAGGCAGAGGATCTTAACACTGTTTAGAGAAAGGTCACGTTTCACCCCGTTGTGTTTTCTAAAGATGCTGCAGCGTGATCTGCACGCAGTGACTTTCAACCAGGATAGCTGGTTATTGGGTTGTTTCACACAGGAAAGAGCAGTGTTGGGTCATGGCTCCCCTTTCCCTTCCAGCTGTCCACCGTGACATAAACAAACACTCAGAGGTAAGCAGATGGCTGACAGCAGTGCTGTGCCATGTTTGATGCCTTTGGAAAAGGACTGGATTTATTTCACGGAGGGCGAATCTAAACATTAGTGTGGTGGCGTGTGTGCATGTATGTGTGTTCAGACAATAGGCTGGCGAAAACAGCTCCACTTTTCTCTTGGACGGGGTACAGGTTCTTGATAGTTATTTCTGGCATCAGAACATCTCACTTAAGGCTTTAGAGCTGGTATCATCTAAGCACAACTTTAATGCCTATTATACAGGGAAATGGGGAAAGAAAAAAATGGTAGAGTCTAAAGGAAACTACCTCTGCTTATCACCACCACATTAAGAAAGTTCAGCAAATAAAAAAGAAACTCTGAAGCTGGCCATAGTGGTGCACACCTGTGATCCCGCTACTCTGGGGCTTGAAGCAGAAGGGTTGCAAGTTCAAGCCCGGTCTGGGCAAGTTAGTGAGACTTTGTCTAAAAAAACAAGAAAAAAGAAAGAGAGAGAGATAGAGAGAGAGAAAGCGGAGTTAAGAGAGACAAGAGAAGACGGGAGGGAGGGAGGAAAAAGACAGAGAGAAAGAAAGAAAAAAGTGAAGGGAGGAGAAGGAATTGTACCATAAATGAATAGTAAACAAGCCACAAAAATTCAGAGATAAACTTCCATTTCATGTCATTTCACCATGCCAAGTTCAAGCCACCCCTTAAAATCTCAGCCTCATGAATGTAGTTTTTATTCAGTAAAAAGGGACCATGCCTCCCATTTCTGGTAAGTGAAATTCTATGCAAGACAGAATTTAATTAGAGAGAAATAAAGCCCAGGGAGCTCCCAAAAGTACACGCAGGAGGAAAAGGGGTGAGAAAGCCCGTTGTATCCTCGATTGCACCCACACAGGATGGTCCTGAGAAAGAGGCCACAAATGTCCTCTCAGCTCCAAGTGGTAGAAAGAAAACCACGATTCAGTGTAGAGCATTTGTTTTCTGAGATTCTACATAATGCAGCGCCACAGTGGCAGAAAGGACATATATATATGGAAAGACTATATACATATGTCTGACCAGCACAACCCAGACAGGGGTGGTGAGTAGGACGACTGTGCCCTTCAGAAGCCAGGACACATGAGACATTCCTCTGACTGGCACAGGACGTCCCACCTGCAGGCACAACACATGTAACTTTGAATTTGTGTCCAGACTACTGTGAACAGCGTGCCCCGTGGTATAGAGAACATGGCCCCCCGTGTGTGTTACGGTCATTGTTTCTGCTCCACAGACTGGAATCAGACCTCGTTCGGGCCGGTAGACCCCAAGGACAAGGGCGAGGCGGACATGATCCTCCCGATCGTGCTGCAGTACCTCTGCCCCGTGTACATCTCCTTCTTCGGCCTGGGCGCAGTGTCTGCCGCCGTCATGTCCTCGGCCGACTCGTCCATCCTGTCGGCCAGCTCCATGTTCGCCCGGAACATCTACCAGCTCTCCTTCAGACAAGACGTGAGTGCGGTGTCTTCGCTCGCAGCTGGCTGCTGCTGTGCTTGCTGACACTGCACGGATGTGCAGATAGTGCTACAGGTTGAGCCTCCCTCATCCGAAAATGGGAAATATGAAATGGTCCAAAACCTGAAACTTTTTGAGCACTGACACAGGAGACTCCACACCATGAAACTTGGCTTTCTGCATGAAATTGTTAAAAAATATTGTACAAAATCACTTTCAGGCTATGTTATAAGGTGTACACACAACACCAATTTCTTTCTTTTCTTGGCTTGGGCCCATCCCCAAGATACTTCAGTGTGTAGATGTGAATATTGCCAAATCCAAAAAACCTGAATTCTGAAACTCTTCTGGTCCCATGCATTTTGGATAAGGGATGCTCAAGATGGATGGATAGGTAGGTAGGTAGGTAGATAAATAGATAGACAGATATAGATAGATAGATAGATAGTCTATATTAAAATCTGACCCAGTATCGATTAAGCATTACAAGTTTAGTTTAAGTAACAGTGAACATACTTATGCTGGAAATGGGTACTATCAGTACATGTCATCATTCACGTTAATACTGAAGGGACCAAATCAACTCACTGTATCCCAAGAGATTCAGTCACGTTGCTGTAGTTTAAACTTCCTGTCTTTCGGATAAAAGAGCAATGAGGCCTAAACTATCTCAGCATGATACTAAATACACCAGGAGCCTGGAGGCCCTGCTGCCTGGTGTGCAGCATCTGCACTGCTCCTCATTAGACCTGCTGACACCACCCTGTCATAAAATGTCCTCCGATTTGACTGTCCTTACTGCACCATCAGTTGCTGTTTGGGGACAGCTTGCTGCGATGTCCCTAAGATGCCAGAACCCACCCTGAGGGTCTCTCTTCCCAGACCGTAGCTGGCCTCCAGGTTTCCGAGGTCAACAGAAAAATGGTCCTAGTGGTTTTTACTAAGTGAATGGCTGGGAAGACCTGGCTAGCTTAAAGGTTATGGGGTCCCTGCAAAGAGAGGATACGAGGTGCCACATGAGAGCTGCTGCTTACTAGGTGTGAGAGAAACCCGCCCTTGTCTTATTATCCCTGATGGTGCCGGGTTGACTCATCTTACTGTCCCTGTGCGTGCAGCGAAGGGCTCAGAGGCCTGGCTCCCTGCACGGGCTGCACGGACACCCTCCCAAACCACACAGGAGGCCCCCCTCATTGCTTGGGGTAGTGAGGTAGGTTGTCTCTGCCCATACACTGAGCCGTTTCACCCCAGGACTTCTTCAGACAAGTTTCAAAGCATGGCGATGTATCCATTCTTTGCCTGAATGAGTTAATGCAAATCTGACTCACTCAATTTGTTTCTTTCTTAGGCATCGGACAGAGAAATTGTCTGGGTCATGCGAATCACGGTGTTTGTGTTCGGAGCGTCTGCCACGGCCATGGCCCTGCTGACCAAGTCCGTGTATGGGCTCTGGTACCTCAGCTCTGACCTGGTCTACATCATCATCTTCCCACAGCTCCTGTGTGTGCTCTTCATCAAGGGGACCAACACGTACGGGGCGGTGGCAGGGTACGTGGCCGGGCTCTTCCTGAGAATCACAGGAGGGGAGCCCTACCTGTACCTGCAGCCCCTGATCTTCTACCCTGGGTACTACATGGACAACGGGGTCTACAACCAGAGGTTCCCATTTAAGTTCCTTGCCATGTTGACCTCATTCATAGTTAACATCTGTGTCTCCTATCTGGCCAAATACCTGTTTGAAAGTGGAAGCTTGCCACCAAAATTGGATGTGTTTGATGCTGTCGTTGCAAGGCACAGTGAAGAAAACATGGACAAGACAATTCTGGTCAGAAATGAAAATATTAAATTAGACGAACTTGCACCTGTGAAACCGCGACAGAGCCTAACTCTGAGCTCAACATTCACCCACAAAGAGGCACTACTCAACGTTGACTCCAGCCCAGAAGGGTCAGGGACAGAGGACAACTTACAGTGACCCCACCTACCGCCGCTTTCCCAAACAGAGCGCTGTAGGAGGCAGTCCTGGAAAGATGGCTTGCAGCATACAAAACATACATTGAAATATAAACGAAGTTCCAGAGGACAGAAACCCCTCACAGTAAAAATTAAGTCTTGAAGAGTTTAAGAACAGTAACATGCAATCACACAAACACAGGCCAAGCTAGGACCAACAGCTGTGAAGCAACAACTTTATTTCTCATCTGTAGTAGCTTCAATTTTGATGCTAGGAAAAAAAAAAAATTTGATGCTAGATAGTTTTGTTAGGTATAAAAGTGAATAAATCCCGGATCGAGGAACACATGACCAAACAGAGAATTTATCTTTATACTGAAAAAAGGAAGTGCCCAGGAAAGAGCCTAAGAGAGGAGAAATTGGCCAGCCATTTTGCACATTCTTGGCTGCATCACTGGTGAGTCCATCTGACTGCGTACACAGTGGCTGAGAATACCTCAGTCACTCCCGTGAATGACGTGATAAGTGAGCCACTGACTTTGCTTTCTGTAATTTTTCTTCATGGTCTAAACTATAACGTTTGTTGAATATACAGTCTTCTTTTTGGTTGGTTTTTTGTTGGTTTTTTGGGGTTTTTTGTTTAGGTTTTTGTTTTTTTATCTTTGGACATGGTATCAAACCCAGGGCCTTGCACATGCTGGGCAAGCAGTCTACCACTGAGCTACCTCCCAGCCTCGCAATCTGTTACTCTATTAGTAATAGCATAAATTATTCTCAGCACAGGCAAGTCAAACACACAAAAATAAGTGAAGAGTGGCATTGTTTGGGTGCAGAGTGCTGGGAAAATAGTCCATTTTGTGGTTCAAGAGAACAGCAGGCCCCTTTGAATGTGTCCCTAACACATAGATAAAGGTACCTGGAGCACCAGGAGATGTTTAGATGGCTTGACATCAATAAATCAAGATGGACATCACACAAAAAGTGATAGGAAGACTTTTATCTTTAGCTGAAAGGTGTAAATTTTCCTACATGCTACAAAAATTAATATCTCGGCATACTATCTAAATCAGTATTGGAAGTGAAACTGAGCTACGTGTAAAAAGATGTAGCTACACACACCAGTTGTGCTTGATGAAGGAGCAACCGCTAAATTAACATGAATAGTGCCAGCATTTCCCAAGGTGTCTCCTCATAGTAAACCCAGAGACACAAACCCCATTCAGTTTTGGATATTCACTGATGAAGCAATTTAGCATCGAGGCATCCACCCTGTGACACTCTTTCACATAAGCCAGTTTTAGGAACTGGAAAAATCACTACCGCAAAAAGCATGTAGTGAATTTCAAAATGTGGGACAAAACAGACGGTAAAAATTAGTCTTAAAGGGAGGAAGTCATCTATCTTAACGTATAGAATGTACATAGCTTTCATGAAGTCACTAGATGTTGTGCTGCTCCTTTTCTGGAGTTAAAATATACATGTGCTCACACACATACACGCAACATACACAGGCAACAGTTTGTATCACACAGAATCTTCAGTGCTTCCCACCAGACTCACTTGTGTGTGAGCACACTGGTGTTAGAACAGCCTGGAGCCAGGTTGGAAGAGCCAGAGTAAACCGACAAGCTGAGAAGCTGTCTGGGGCTGTCCTGGGACCGAGCCCCATCTGCACTGCAGAAATTTAAGCACTTTTTCCGAAAATGTTTCTCTTTTGCAATTCACAACCAAAATGGTATTAACTCGGTGTTCGGCAATAAGTGTAGCAGTTGTGTTCCTGACTCCTAGAATTTCACTTTATAGATCTTAATGGGAACTATCTCAGTTCACTGAACAATATATCTCCTTTCTTTGCAAAACAGGAATTAAATTTCCAGGGTAATTTTTTAAATGTGAAATTAATTTTAGATGTCATAATATTTTCAGTACTTTATGAAAACTCATAGAGAATGTGACATTGCATTCAAATTCTTCACTGAAATCTTATCTCTTTAAATGAAAGGAGAAGCCCTTTATCCATCAGTTTGCTGAGAGTCAGCTCAGTACTGTGCAATGCGTTCCAGGGGCACATTTTTGGAACCTGTGAGTAGGAGAGCCCAGTATTTCCAGACACAGACTGAGAACCAAGCCAGTCCTGTCCAGCATATTAAAACTAGAGGAAAACATTAAGCTAATAAACAAACCTGTTGTTTCCCATCTGCTCTCAAACTAGACGTATTAAAATATTAGCAAGGTCATATTTTAAAGTCCGAAAGGGAAAGGATGACTCAACAGTCTCATTTACTTAGGCCCATCTGTGCAGAAATTCCCCTCCAGTTCCCAGGGAAGGAGCGAAGCTGTGGAGTGTAGACTGGCTCAGTTTGACCTCATGGGTGAGTGGACGGCACTGAATTCATCCAGCTTCACACAGTGGACTTGCTTTTCAAAACTCATCCTCGAAGAAAATAAAATAACCAACACATTTTAGACTCCAGCTGTCTTAACCTTTGGAGGCGAGACCGTGGCCAAAACATAGAATAAAACATCTATTGTATTTTCATACTTTGACAATGACTGTAACATCATTCTTGGGTAATACAATTTTTTCTTACACTTTCAGAGCATCGAGCTTGTAGCTGGACTGAGATGCCAAAAACAAGCCTTTGAATAGTGTCAAAACCCAACTTCATTGCTATACTTATATAAGTAGTAAATTTTATGTGAATATAAATGAATGTAAGCCTGAAACAAGTGAATTTAATATAATGGCTATTCACTTTTTTATTTGAAAAATGAATTAGCATTATATTTTAAACATAATGAATTTTTCCTTTTTTAGCCTTCAAGAAAATGTAGTATAATATATAATTTATTATGTTTGCTATAAAATATAATTTATTGTACATTTGCTACTGAACAGATACACATAATGGTTCTAAAACATATATTTTTGTCTGTCAAAATATTATAAAGTTATGCTTAAAATACATAGATTTGCAACTATACATGTAAAAGTCTTAAATGTAATGGTCTTTATTAAATCGTGCTGCTGCAATTCACGATACCACTGTTGAGCTTTGGCTTTCTGGGGCTCTCTCTTAAAATAAATGCAAATGGTGCAGAGGACAGTTATGCAGTGAAATTGAAGTGAACCACCTTGTTGCTGGAGGATATGTGAATGCAAGTGGGATTCCTGCACCCCACAGATGTAGTGGCCACACATGGTATCACATCTCAAAACAAGATGTGAATTCTCTCTCTTGGCAAAGATGTTCTAGCACAGCACACGGTCTTGTTTTGAATTGAAGTCAGTAGACAAGATGGCCACTGCACTGAACATAAAGGTGTCTTAGGAATCACATAGCTGCCTCATGGGTGTTGATGTCGGGCAAAGTGACGAGCTGGTCTCATTGAGTTCTTAGTATGCACTGCACACCTCTCACCTGATGCTGTGGAGGAGACTTTAAAGGTGAAATTTGCATTCTCGAAAGAACCTTGTCCTTTTATGTCCTCATCATTGGCATTAGTCTCTAGATGCAATAGTGTGGAGGGCCTGCAGTGAGCCCAGGAGGAATGAAGGAAAGAATAAGGATCACAGCAGGCAAGAACCACACCAACGTTCTGCCCTTAGAGACACCTTCCTGTGTCCAAGTGAGCATGTGTGTTTACTGCAGCACAAATCTGTATATAGGTGATTGTTAGAAGCCAGAAAAGGGGCAGCATGAGCATGTGGACACTGGAGTCTGTGTATGTTATTTGCAAGTTAATCATCATTAACTTGCAAATAACTTGAACATAAGAGTTCAGATTTTATCACTAGCCTTCTTTTAAGACAGACACACTTGAGGGACCCAGAGAGCTCCAGGAAAATTATAATGATTATTTCTACATTTTTATAGGTCACCAAAAAAAAGCTCCAAAACAGTACAAACAGCCATCGTATTTAAATTCTCTAAAATTGAAAGAGCGTATGGTAATTCTGCTTGATGCTTAGTTGAGAAACAGCAGCTATCCAGTTGATAGAGGCTCTGTGTGGTGTACTTGGGTGTCAGACCACAGATCTGACTCGCCAGCTTGCCATCAGAAGCAGGTAAGCTGTAAGCCAGGCAGGCCTTGACCAAGAGCAGAATCTAGACTGCCAGATGGCACCGAAGGGGACCCAACTCGCAGGGAACTCAGGCAGGTGAGATGCAACAGGATGCCCAGTGTCATGGCCACTGCTTTGGGCCTGAACACGGAAGGCTCTGGGAGAATGCCTGGACCCTTCAGGTCGCAGTAGGCTACAGAAATCTTCTGAGGTAGATCACCATCGGGTCCCACGTTGCTCCAGCTTTGATTATACCCTGGTTTGGAGACCTCTGCGGAAAGTGGCCCATACAGCAGGCTGGATCTCTTCAAGAGGACACACAGGGCCTCCATGGTCTACGGTCTCAGCCAAGTCACAAAGCTTCTTTGAGTCTCAGTTTCCCAGACGGGAATGGCGCTGACCTTATAATGATGGATTACATGATGCATACAGGGCTACATGGTGAAACCCCTTCAAAGTAGATACATACAGAACCATGAGTACAGTTCTCCAATTAGGAAAATCGTGACAAAATATAACTATCTGGGAGGTCATTTTGAGTTTGAATCTTGTCCTGCATTCAACTAATGATCAGCAAGAAATTCTGCATTAGCAATGGAGAACATAAAGTTGTATTTGAAAGTACACGTACCTATTGGTTACATTTGCTTGGTTTGGCTTTTCAAGAACAGGGTTTACCCAGTGCCCAAATCGTGCCCCATGTATGATGGTAAATTTAGCTAGAAGAGGCCATGGTAAACTTTACCTCATTATTTATATTACAGTAATTTCCAAGAGTACTTTCTGCTAAGAGGAATAGAAAGAAGAAAGTTCATTGACTGTTTGGAAATTTGGAAAATGAGGTAAAATTCTCTTTAGTTGCCATATTTATTTCTGACATTTCACTAAAAAGCATTAAATGAGTCAAAAAAAATTCTTAAAGAGCTATAAGAGTGATAGGAGAATGAAAAGGTAAATTTTATAATTTGAGAACCAGCCAGAGTCAGCCTTTAACATTCACAAATGTGTGTGTCAAAGTGCACTGGGTGGATGCATGTGTCTGTGGCTCCCAATCAAGGTTAACATGGAATCTAAATGCACCAAGGCGGAGGAAACCTCGCAACCCTCAGGACTCTCAGTACTCTATGTAGGTTAAGATGTCCCGGGCATAGATGGCCACTGGCATGACATGTGGGCTGTGGCTTAAGTGCCAGGAACAATGTGGGCGATCCATGTGCAAAGCCACTGCACCCAACACCTTTGTCCTTGTGCACAGAGCCTGAGTACACACCATCGGCACTACGTGGCTGGCTTCTGTTCCGCAGCACAGAGGCCAAATTTAGCCCTTAGGAAAAGCTGACTTACATAAGGTTCTACTTCATCACGACATCCCTTTCATTTTATTTTGGTATGTTTAGTAAAATATTCAGCAAATAATTCCAAAATTCTTTTTTCAGAGAGAAATACAAAGCACCAGAAGGGAATTTTTTTAATGAACAAATAAAACAATAAGACAATAAAAGTAGTTAATATTCTATGTATTATAATCTTAAAAACAGTTACTCAAAGTACAAGACATAGACAAAAAAGACTTTCTCTTACCAAGAAACAAACAGGTAATATCACAAACTTCCTTTTCAATGAACTAAGAGAAACTAGTAGCATAAATGAAACCAACTGACATATATATTAAAATATTTTGAAACAGGGGAATAGGTAATTTGGGCAATTATTACTACTTCTTATTTATCTTCTATTTTGCTCTTTATTTGCACTGAAAGGAAGTTTTGAAAACTACCAGTATAGAAACATAATGTAAGAACACAGCTGGTTAGGAGCTTGCACATGTGTGGATCAGTCAACTTTTTATCCTTATGGTATAAGATAGTTATTTAGAAGTGTGACTAAAAACAAAAACAATAAGATACAATAAAATATTAATTGTTAATTGAGATAAAAAATGTAGCTAATTCTGGAGAATCTGCCAGTGGACAGGACAGCAGTGCAACAATTGAGGACAAAAGTCTTTGCGTTACTAATAATGCCCCATTCTGAAGAGATGCAAGTTCGACTCTCACATCTTTTAAGACAGTATAATTTGACTTCCTGAAGCAGCAGCAAAGGGAAAACCATGCTCCTCTCCACTACAGCGTTTTTTCTCCCCTAAACCTCCAACCCCCATGGACCTGCCTTGTCTCCCACTATGTTTCCTCTTCTCCAAGCTTCTGCCAGCCTCTCTCCAGCCCCAGCTTGCCTCTTCTTCCTCAAAGAGAAAACCGCTCAGTCATCTGCGTCTTCCTCAGTCTTGTGTCCCCTCTACTGTGATGAGCAAATCTCCCAAAGTCCCTTGTCAGAGCTTCGGGAAGAAGGGTATACACACACATCTTGTCCAAATGTGCCTCCCCAGCCTTGGAGTGTGTCCCCCACTAATGTTCCAAGGCCACAACCTTCTCATGTTTTCTAAAGCCATGTTGAAATGTAGCTGCAAAATAAAACAGAAATGCTTGTAATTTTCTGGGCAATATTGCTCACCAAGGACTGACCGCTCTCACCG
>PVJO010021925.1:0-29021 GCA_004026905.1 Hystrix cristata | reverse complement strand
AATGACCAATGAGGTTGAACATTTTTTCATATATTTATTTGCTATTTTTATTTCTTCATCTGAGACATGTTTATTCATTTCAGATGCCCATTTTTGGATAGGGTCTTTAAATTTGGGGGGTTTGATCTTTTTGAGTTCTTTATATATTCTGGACGTTAGACCTTTGTCTGAGGGACAGCTGGAAAAAATTTTCTCCCAGTCTGTGATTTTTCGCCCTACTCTATTAGTAATTTGTTTTGCCGTGCAAAAGCCTCTTAATAGGATGTGGTCCCAAGCATCAATTCTTCGAATTGTTTCCCGTGCAGTCTGAGTTTTATTCATAAATATTTTTCCAACCCCTATGCCAACCCCTATGTCTTCGAGAGTTCTTCCTATTTTATTCTCCAGGAGATTTATTGTTTCTGTTTTTATGTTTAGATCTTTGATCCACTTCGACCTTAGTTTAGTACATAGTGAGAGACACGTATCTAGTTTTAGTTTTTGGCATGTGGTACCAATACATGTTCTTGGCAAAAATAAAAATAAAAAAAAAGAACATTATACAATGTGACCAAGTAGGATTCATTCCAGGGATGCAAGGATGGTTCAACAAATGCAAATCAATAAATGCGATACCTCATATTAACAGAGCCAAGGACAAAAACCATATGATCATCTCAACAGATGTAGAAAAGGTATTTGACAAGGTCCAATACCCATTCATGATAAAAAGCCCTGCAGAAAATTGGAATAGATGGTCTTTATCTCAATCTGATAAAAGCCATCTATGACAAACCAACAGCCAACATCATACTAAAGGATCAAAAACTAAAAGCCTTCGCTCTAAAATCCAGTACAAGACAAGGATGTCTGCTCTCACCACTCTTATTCAATATAGTTCTGGAAACATTAGCCCGAGCAATGAGACAGGAGAAAGAAATAAAAGGAATAAGGATAGGAAAAGAAGGAGTTAAACTGTCATTATTTGCAGATGACAGGATACTTTATATAGAAGACCCCAAAAACTCCACCAAAAGACTCCTAGATTTAATAATTAAATTCAGCAGCATAGCTGGATACAAAATCAACACTCAGAAATCAATAGCATTCCTGTAGACAAACAACAGATTCACCGAGAGAAATTAGGGAAATAACAACTTTCACAATACCATCCACAAAAATGAAGTACCTAGGAACCAATCTAACGAAGGAAGTAAAAGATCTATACAATGAAAAATACAGTACTTTGAAAAAGGAGATTGAAGAAGACATCAGAAAATGGAAAGATATCCCTTCCTTGTAGGTAGGAAGAACCAGTAAAGTGAAAATGGCCATACTTCCAAAACTGCTATACAGATTTAATGCAATCCCAATTAAATTACCAATAGCATACCTCACAAAATTAGAGAAGACAATCCTAAAATTCATTTGGAACCAAAAGAAACCTGGAATTGCAAAAGCAATTCTGGGCAACAAAAGTAAAGGAGGAGGCCATCACAATTCCTGACCTAAAAGTATATTACAAGGCTATTATAATAAAAACAGCATGGTACTGGCACAAAAACAGACCCCAGGACCAATGGAACAGATTAGAAGATGAAGAAACAGGTGTAAATACTCTCAGTCACCTCATCTTTGACAAAGGAGTCAAACAACCTCACTGGAAGAAAGATAGCCTCTCTAATAAATGGTGCTGGAAAAATGGGCTCTCCACATGCCAAACGTTAAAAGTAGACCTGTATCTTTCCCCATGCACTAAGCTAAAATCAAAGTGGATCAAAGATCTAAATATTAAAATAGAAACACACACACACACAAAAAAAAAAAACCATAGAACCACTAAATGTATTGGAAGACAGAATAGGTAGAACTCTTGAAGACATAGGTGTAGGCAAGGACTTTATGAACAAATCCTCAGTTGCCCAGGAAATATCACAAAGAATCAACAACTGGAATCTGATCTTATTAAAAAGCTTTTCCACAGCAAACGAAGGCACCAATAGAGCAAAGAGAGAACCCACAGAGTGGGAAAAATGTTTTGGCAGCTATTCCTCTGACAAAGGACTAAATCTCGAATATATAAAGAACTCAAAAAAATCAGACCCCCCAAATTTAAATACACAGTTCAAAAGTGGGCAACTGAAATGAATAGACGCTTCTCAGATGAAGTAGAAACAGCAGATAGACATATGAGAAGATGTTCAACATCATTGGTCATTCGAGAGATGTAAATTAAAACAACCCTGAGATTTCACCTCACTCCAGAAAGAATGGCTATTATCAACAAATCAGCCAATAACAAATGCTGGAGGGGCTGTGGACAAAAAGGAACCTTTCTCCAATGTTGGTGGGAATGTAGACTGGTACAACCACTATGGAAATCAGTGTGGAGATTCCTCAGAGAACTAGGACTAGAGATTCCATTTGACCCAGCTATTCCACTTCCTGGTATCTTCCCAAAGAATTAAAAGCGTCATACCAGAGCGATATATGCACACCCACGTTTATAGCAGCACAGTTTGTAATAGCTAAATCTTGGAAACAGCCCAAATCCTCACCAACAGTGGAATGGATAAAGAAAATGTGGGGTTTTTTTACACAATGGAGTACTACTCTGCCACTAAGAATGATTAAGCTTGAGATATTTCTAGGTAAATGGATACATCTTGAGACAATACTTTTAAGTGAAATAAATCGGACACACATGCTTAAATACTGCATTGTTTCTCTGGTGTGAGAAACTGAAAGTGTAAATAAAGACTAAGATGTATTATATTGGGAAAGGGAAG
The DNA here is from genome assembly GCA_004026905.1 of Hystrix cristata. Taxonomy (NCBI): domain Eukaryota; kingdom Metazoa; phylum Chordata; class Mammalia; order Rodentia; family Hystricidae; genus Hystrix; species Hystrix cristata. The sequence goes on along the minus strand of PVJO010021925.1, from coordinate 26,253 downwards.
AAAATGTTAAATGGGAAAGGGAACAAGAGAGGGGGAGGGGGAAGGAATGGAGGGACAAGAGAAATAAGAAATGGAAGGAAAAAATGGAAACAAAGCTTTTTTAAATAAGGAGGGAGGAGGGGAGAAGGGAGCAGAGTGGAATGGGAGAAAAGAAGCAACAAGATGTATTATGTACAGGTACAAATCCCTTATGATGAATGTTATCACTATGTATATCTAGAATGTACCATTCAAATAATATAGAGAATAGAAATGGCCACCAAAATATAGATGAACTACGAACTAAGTACTTTCAGGGTCTGCCCAAAAAAGAACAGCTGGGAGTTTGTCAGAAATTCCATGACACTCTTACTAAGTACAGCAAGTTTACTGATGGAGAGGCTACCGAATTCTGCTGGCCTTCACCCCGACTCACCCTCCTTCACCTCCTCGTAATGCCCAAAGAACTTGGCCATGCTGGGAGTGTTTAACGCAGCACCCAACTGCCTCAGTGTCAGCAGATCACACACTCTATTGAGAGAAAAGGATTTTAATCAAAATTCGGTTTCCTTATATTATTTAATCGTTGCATGCTGAGTAAACAAATAACAGTAATTATAAAGAATGTTTTCCATTCATTCTGAGTGCTCCTAAGAACCTTACAACTCCTCAGCCAGGTCTCTGACTTGAGATAATGCCTTCAATGTCCTCAACTAAATGTGAATACTCTCAATAGCTAAAAAATACAAAAATCATTTTTTTCTAAAGTATTTGTCTTTGAGATCGAGATTCTCAGATGTTTGCAATGTATCAGAGGAATTTTTTAAAGAGTCCTTTAAAAAACCTGCAACACAAAATATTAGGCCCTATCTGAAGTTTGGAGTAATTATGTAGCTATTACCTCAAATCTCTAAATTCAGAAATCCTTCAAAATAGACACCTAAATTTAAGTTTCCTTTTACATACTAATTTTTCAAAGTCTACAATGAAGAGAAAACTACATAAGTATCACTTTAATTAAAATATGTAGAACTGCAGAGTGATTATTATAGAAATGTTCACCATGTTTTTTAAAGATCTGTAAAATACTAAGAATTTCACTTTATCCTGCCTTTGTGACTAAGTAATATACATTAAAATATCTTGAGTTATAATATAAATCCTTAAACCTAAATGACTTTAGGTTAAAGCACAAAGTATTTTAAATCCCTGAGTGTAATGTGTTCCAGTTCATCCACAGAAATTAAAGTACAGCACTTCTTTTCATTTTTGAACTTTTGTGATTTCTGCAGGATAAAACAATCCAAAAAGATTTTCTATAAGAATTAACATAACAGCTTCTAATATGTAGCCGTACGTACATAATTAGTCTTGAATATGGCTATTAAGACTTTAGGACTTGGTATTTGCTGAACAGCTAATAATAAATAAGAGGCTGTCCCAAAAATCCTTTTATCACTAACTAATGAGAATAGTACATGGCAAAACACATTGTCACAGTAAGTAGTTTTTGAGGCTATATTGAACCCACGATTGGTTAGACACAGAAATTTAGCTCACATGATAAAGACAGCCTGAAACTGAACTGAACGCAAGCACAACTTCAACTCATTATTACAATGGATCAATCGTACAGAGGGAAGTATTAGTCATTTTCTGCTGCAAACAAATGAAATGCAGAAGCAAAAAGACATAACACAAGAATTTTGGCTTATATAGCCAAATTTGGAACAAATATATATGAATCTTCAGTTGGAAAAAATGAAATGGAACTCAAACTCTGGGAGGTAGCAGAAATTGAGTCAAAACAATTAAAAATGCACTAATAGTAGCATATTGATAGCAATATACAAATACAACTATGTATTTCCTTTTCACAACGCCAAATGCAACAACCAGGAAAAAAAAGCCAAAAACTCTAAGTAAAAACAATTGAATGACAAAAGGAACTTGTCACAAATTAAACAGCAAGCTTCAAAACAGTTAACATTTATGGGTCACAGCAAAAGCACTTCTCCAGAAAAAATCCATAACATTAAATATTTATATAATCTTTACAAGGAAAAATGAAATAATTTAAACACTCAAGCCAAAGAGCTAGAAAAAGACTGAAGAAAATGAAACTGATAAAAAAGATAAACAAAATAGTAAAATAAAAGAATAAATATAGCTGTTAGTTTGAAACTCTCAACAAGACAGATGCAGTCCTAGCTAACCTAATTTTTAAAATGGAGGAAGTAGGATAAATAAAAAACCAAAAATCACAAACAGAAATTATCACCAAGAGAGATAAAAGAGGGAGGGAATGAGAAAAAGGAGTAGGAAATGAAATACAGGAAGGAAGCCTATTTTATTTGTAAATAAATGTAAAATACAGGTGAAATTAATTTTCATTTGGCAACATGGGCCTTAGTGGAGAGATAATACTATGAAGGAAATATCTAAAAACGAGGTACAACAAATTCATCAATTACAAATAATTCACAAGTGTTTCCTTAAACTAAGTCAAGTGATCTCAAAATTTGAAAGCACATTTGAGAAAGCTACAGCTTTTTTTTTTTAACACTGCAGGATCAAAATAATAAAATTCATTCAAGGTCATGTTTAATATAATTTTTATTTACATGTAATTTCCAAGAAATTCCAAATCTATAAATTCCAAAAAAGAAGGACTCATTCTGAATAACTGAAAAATATTCATTAGAAACAGCAATCTTTCCATGTATTGACAAAATATATTTGTATTTTTAAATAAGTAATAAAAGATAAGTACACTAAAATTCAAGTGCCAAATAGTAACACTTAAAGTGTGTTTTGGAATACTGAGAATCTATTGGAATAACTGCTCAAAATTTGGCTGCTTCACAAACTGTTATTTCTTTTACCAAATATGACTAGGGTAAGCCTGTCACATCCATAAAAACATTAAATGAAATTAATATGCAAATTATGGTGCCTGTGTGGGATGCCATTTCATTAATTTCAATTCACTGACATAATTGTGCTCTTTAAATTTACGAGTTTCTCAAATGCCATACCACACAGAATGAAATAGTTAGTGAATATTATTTTACTAACATAAATCCAATGATAGCTTAGTCCACAGGGAAAAAATATGCGGGATTTTAGTCACAAAAAATTTATATACATTTTCATAGATGTTCTTTGAGTGAATTGTCAGTTTTTTTAAACAATGTTTTAAACTTTAAAAAGAACATCTGTTAATGATAAAATTCTTGGAAAGTTAAAATGAATATAAAGAGGAAACATTAAAAATCTGATATCTTTCAATTATGGTTATTAATTTTAATATTTTGATATATTTGTATCTTCTTGTATGTACATACATTTTTAAAACACAGAACTGTGAAAGCAAACAAAATACAATCTCCTATTCCATCTCTTTAAATACACGTTACACTATTGATATTTTACCAAGTCAGTAAATAAATTACAAAATAGAATCTTAAATGAATATATAGTATCATAATCCTATTAACCGACCAACATATTCTTAGTCATTTCATTATGCTTTGGACTTCAAGTTTTTTAAAATGTTTTAGCATTTTAAATTCTTCTGTAATACCTTTCAGGTAATTATTTATGTAGCTCTTTATTTCCTCAAAAAGTCTTGAAATAGAATTACTGAATCAGAGGATATAAATCTTAATATATTACAATCTAATTACCTTCCAAAAAATTGAAGCCTTTTATTTTCCCACTATGGGTATGACTTCCATTCCCGTGAGCCTCGCCCCTACTACATGTTATTTTTTAGGACTTTCAATGTGGTAGATCAAAATAGCATCCAACAGTTGATTCGTTTGCGTTTCTTTATTAGAGAGGTTGAACTCTCACGAAATTTTACTGCAGTAATAATCTGCTGGAACTTTAATTTTAATTATAATATAGTTTTGCCTATAACTGCGTAGTGAGCAACAGTGGTATTTATAATTTATTATTGCTTGAAGTCACATATGGTAAAACATGCTGCACTTAAACTATGTACAGTACTTTTTTCTAAATTACATTCCATATAATCTAAACCTAAAGTAAATTTCTTCTCTCCTCACTTAGTATGACTTTTCAGGTCTATAAAGACATAAAGAAAATTAAACTTAATAGAATTTCATCTATTTTAAGTCTTTGAAGCCAATTAGCTCATCGTAACCCCTAAATTAAAAATCCGAATTATGCAAATGTAAGAGTGAGACTGTAACCAAAAAAATGGTTCTTAGCAAATAATAGATTTGATAAAAGGCTTTTTAACACCTTCTCAAAACTTCAGAAATAAAATCTGGTGAAGACCAAGGATCAGATTACCTCTTCATGTCACACATTGGTGTTACAATAATTTCAAACTGCGGACATGTACTGAATGTCTTTCCCGAAGTCAAAGTTTTAAGGTGGCTCAATTCTCAGTGGTCTCATATGGCCCATTTCAAAATCAACTGCTGAGAATACATTCTCCATTGAAATTTTTACTTTTTATATACATTTGTCCAAAGAAGACATAGAAATAGTCAACAGGTACATGACGAGACAGTCAACATCTCCAATCATCAGATAAATACAATCAGTACTACACTGAGACATCACCACACACTTGTTGGGTTGGCTACTGTAACAAAGAAAAACAAAGTACTGGTGAGACTGTGGAGAAAGTGGAACTATGGACAATGCTGGAGGGATTAAAAATGATATAGTAGCTACAGAGGCAATATGGAGGATCCCCCCGCCAAAAAAAAAAAAAATGTTTTAAAAGCATTACTCTTTCTGGTGGGAATCCCATTTCTAGATAGTTATCAAAAACAAATAAAATCATAATCTCAAGTATTTGTACTCCCACATTCATTGCCAGTTTTTTCACAATACCCAAGATAAGGAATCAACCAAGTATACATCGGTGGATAAATGGATACAGAAAATATGTCCTTTACATACACTGTACTATTATTCAGCCTCAAAAACGCAGCAGATTCTGCTATATGCAAAGGCATAGATGAACCTGCAGGATTACACTAAGTGAAAGAAGCCAGGTAGAGAAATAAAAATGCTTCATAACTCCACTTCTTTTGTATCTGAAAGAGTCAAATTTCTAGAAGCACAAAAGTAGAGTGTCGGGTGACACAGTGCTGGGAAGAGAAATGGAGAACTGATGGCTTAAAAAAGGATACTGAAGGTCAGGATGGAGGCGAGCACCTCTGAGCTACCCCAGAGGCCGAGGGAGAAGGATTACCTGAGCTCTAGAGTTGCAGACCAGCCTGGGTAACACAGCAAGACCTCACAGAAAGAAAAGAAAAGAAAAGGGAAGGGAAGGAAAGGGAAGGGAAGGGGAGAGGAGGAGAAGAGAGGAGGGGAGGGGAGCGGGAGGGGAAGGGAAGGGAAGACAAACTATTTTTCATGACATACGGTGACTTTCTTAAGAATGTGGAATAGTAGAAGTGAAGGGGGAAAAGACAAATCGAAAGGAGAGCGAAAGGTGGAAAAAGGAGAAAAAGAAAGGAGCTGAGCTTTGCTGGTTTCTCCACTGTTGATCCCATTTGGGTTGACAAAGGCAGCACAGCAAGGACTTCAGCATTTTTGCCACTATGCTTTTGTGGGTAACTCTCACTCAGCTTTCATTTTTTTTTTTCCACAGAAAGAATATTCACTGAGATAAAGCCACTTTTCTTTTTCACAATCACAGCCACAAAACAAGGAACAAGATTTTATTCAAAAATACATATGCAGGACATAATAACTTTGTGAAGTTTGGTCTTGCTGCCAGGAGGATAAAAAATACAAAAGACAAAGTGGGACACAATTGCAGGTTGTTTATTAGATGATATTATAGAATTACTATTAATTTTTCTAAGTGTGAATAGGTGGTTGAAGTTATATAGGAAAATGTTTATGTTTTTCCTGTAGTATGAACATTTTAAGTATTTATCTTTAAATGTTTGATCCCAACCTGCTATCTGAAATACCAAAATGTAACAAGGTACACTGATAATATTTGGAGCATTTAAAATGAGAAAAACTGTTATTTTCTTTAAATTGTGGGGAGAGAGGGGCACAAATACTTTAGTTAATATTAACATTAAATACAGTTAGATACTATCAAATTATATCTAGAGAACTATAAACTGTCTTACTAAGTACACTGGTTTATAAAGGTAATCCCCCACACCTAAACTGTTAAAACTTACAGTTCTTTATCATTCTAATTAACTGACTAGTGGTAAACATTAGTGAGTTTGCAATAACATTAGAGTGTGAACTTTATCTTTTTATACTTGATGCATTTCTTACACTGTTTTCAAACGGTCCTAGCTTTTATCACAGACATGGTTAAAAAGATCTCTTCCAAATCCAATATCCTTCTTGCCGTTCTTGTTGGAAAGTAGCTGTTCTTTGTTCCGTAAGCACATCTTCTAAAGGAGTCACTGGTTCACAGACTCAGGGGCAGCCCTAAGCAAGACCTCAACAAAAGCCATATGCTCTGTTACTGCTGCAAGTAGCCTCTCTGTTTATTAATTTATTTTGTACTGCAGGGAACTTCTCCACTGTTTTCAGATATCCTTTTTGCATCAGTGCAATTCATACATAACATAATAAAAATAATGATACTAACATTATACTGGCTCTGCATCAAGCTTATGCACTTACAGTTTTCAGACATATATCTTCACTTTCTATAATTTATAAATTCATTTTTCTATATCAAATTTGACAATATAGCTCATTTTATTTTACTCACACATACACCGCTCCCTATGCTGAGGATCTAACCCAGGGCTCTGCCTGTACAAGACAAGAACTCTTCCACTGAGATACATGCCCAGCCCAAAAGATGGCAGTGTGGTGCCCGGATCAGGGGTGTGTGTGTGTGTGTGTGCGTGTGTGTGTGTGTGTGTATGTGTGTGGTGTGTGAATCTAAGAAAGCCTTCATCAAATATAGTGAGGTGGTGACAGAGAACTAACATTTAATTCAGCTACAAAAGTTATTTTAAATAAATATTAGAAAACTAAAATAATATGAATGCTCAATATATATATAAAGAGATAAATAAGATGTAGCTTTTACAGAAACAGAGCACAGAGTAGCAAATAGTAAAAAATTATGTCAGATAATCTGACATTGTGGTATGTAGGAATTAGGAAATCCCAAGACTGAGTTTGAAAACAGAATTGCCTACAAAGCTGTATTTTTCAATATCCTAAAGTTACATAGAGTACGATTTTATTACTTACCAAAAGGTAGAGAGATGTCACCCAGGTGTTTTAATTCAAATAATTATCACAGAAATAATATATAACTATTCACAGGGCAAATGAGTATCTTCATAATGAAGTACCTAATAAAAATCTTGGACTCAAAGATTTCAATATTTTGAATATCATCGCTTTAAAAGAGTAGGCTCTCCAAAACACAATTCAGAAAACATAACTAAATATAAAGGAAAATGTAATACTAGTTCTATGATAATTTATGGAAAAGAAAATAGCAAAGCTGGGTGTGGTGGCACACATCTGTTTTCTCGGCACTTTGGAAAGCTGAGTCAAGATGAATGTTTGAGCCCAGCCTGGGCAACTTAGTGACTTAGTGAGACCCTGTCTCTAAAAGGTAAAAATAAAATAAAAAAAAGCTTGGGAATACAGTGCAAAAGCCCTGGATTCGGTCCCCAGTACCAGAAGAAAACAGTGAAATACAATGCCTCATTTAATTTCATTTATAAGAGTTCATTCAAATTAGAGGCAGGCTCTATATGTACATGTTGCACTGTAATAAAAGAATTTCTATGCCTTCATTGGTTGCACATCTCTGTTACAACTATTCTGCAAGGTATTGTGACCATCTGCTTATTATCCATGAACACTGAACTACATCTTTCATAGAACTTGGCACAGAGCAAATGTACAAAACATGAATAAACAAAAGCAAAATAAATATAAGAAAATGTAACCCACAAACACGCTATTTCTGGATAAAGACAAAATATTTAAAATTATTTTCAGAGATAAATTAGAACCAATAATGTAAATTTATTCTATCTTAATAATTAAAATGTTATTATAAAATCTTCTGCCTTAGCAAAAGTAAATACAGAAGTAGAAAAAAAACCAAGTTTGTTTTTTTTTTGAGGTCAGAAATGGAAGCTGTAGTACAGGAAGCATACAATATAAGAAATTCTGAACTTTCTAGATTTCATATCAAAAGCTCCTAATTCAAATTGAAAATGGAAACTTAACTACATACCTGATCAATTACTTGTTTGGGAGAAGGGAATATAGACAATATATGCAAATAAATATGGGAATAAGTCATTATGAAGCACAGGAACCTCTCACATTTCTCTGTCTCATCATTAAGCTAGAAAATATTGAGGATAACTGCAGTAGCCACTTCACGACCTTTCAGTCACAATGGAACTGATGAAAGTACAGTAATCCAATCTTACTGAGAGAACTTGTATTTTTTTTTAAGCATCATTGGAACAGATCTGTCAAAATACTCTCCTAAAAGCTCTTAAATTTATTCTGAAAACTATCAATACAGCTGGGGTTCTTCTCAACTCAGTTGCAGGTTCCAGTGGAATATTAAAGATGGATCAAAAATTGATATAATTCAGGAAACAAAATTCAAACAATATTACTGCAATTATGACAGTAATACCATGAAATCCATGGTAGCTAGAAATGAATAGGAACTCACAAAGTGATAATCAGAAATGCATTTATGTGATTATGCAGTTTTCCACAGTAGGAAAGTAACTGTCCCTTCTTGTTCTTTACTGACACAAAAAATACTTCAAAGGCCACAGATTTTAAAAGCATTACAAAGTCTGAAGAATATAAAATAAATGGCTATTACAAAATGAAGGATTTATATTTTATAGGCCCCACTGAAGCAAGACTCACATTTAGTTATATAAATCAGAGGTGTACTATGCCTTCAAGAAGGTAACAGCTGGATACTATGCTGAATAAGTGTAGGTGCCCATGGGTGGGATGTTCATAATGTTGAAGGGCAAAAGAGAGATGTATGTCTTGGGAAGTGATGTGGATAATTACTTGTCATTAAACAGTAGAGTGATTGCTGCAGCAAATTTCATGTAACTATTCCACATGAAACTTCAACCTGCCCTTGGACTTACTAAACATACATAGTTGTCTCAGATAATCTTAGCAAAAAAGACAGCGGTCAGTGATGCATTCCATTTAAAAAGATTATTGTTTTATTGTGTAGTCACATGAAATGTACTATGACTTTATACATTAGAAACAGAGAGACAAAAAGGCACTGATTTTTATGTTAGTAAGACCTTGGTAAGAACTCAGAATCTACTTTTTCTAACCTGCTGAGATGATGTGCCTGATAAAGTCTAAAATGACTTAAAATATCTTCCCATCTTTTGTAATCCAAATATATATACACACATATATATGTATATGTACAGAAACAAATATATATGTATAAATATATATATTCTGATTTGAATTTCATAATAACCAAGAAAAAATTTTAGTTGTGTTGCTACAGGATGTTTAGTGATATCAATTGTTCATTGACAGAGAGTATTCTGAGTAGCAAAAGCAATTGCAGAAGTATGAATCTGAAAGTTACCCAATATCTTGGAATGGAAAAGAAGAAAATAAGCAGAAGGGGGAAGATGAAGGGAGGGAGGAAGAAGAAGAGGGGGAAAGAAAACAAAATAAAAGTATACAAAACTCATGCTCTCAACAGGACTAGCAGAAAGGGAACTCTGAAACTTCTAATTACATATAAGTAATACAAAAATAAACCTACCCACTGCTCTTTTACACTCTTAGTATAGCCTTCATAGACAACAAGAGCAGTACAGGAGAAATTACACACAGAAGAGAAGATAATTTGAAATCATCCCTAGAAAGAGAAGATTAACCCTAAACATGAAAATACTGAAGTAAACAAAAAATAGCATGATGCAGACAGCAGAGAAAGGACTTGGAAAGTCACAGGGGACATGGCAAGGCAACCTTGGAAAGCTTTCGCTCTGGAGAGGAAAAAAAAAAGAACTAAAACAAGACAAGAGCTTTAGTAGTGGAGAAACATTAGAGAGGTAAAGAAGGGAGGACATCTAGAATATGTAAAACAAAGTTTAAAATTCATGAGCATATGACTGTTCAAAAGTTATGCCATCCAGTAACAAAACTATACTTTGCTGATGCTGACAGAAGAGGATGATTCTGAACTAGTAATGTCACAGCCATCCTAAACGACTGAAAGAGAAAATAGTATTAAAAGAAAATTGAAAATGAGAACCCAAAAGTTCTGCTGATGAAAATTCCACCCTTTCACCAAAAATTGGTGAAATTAAGCAAGATTATACCTCTTAAAACAATTGAATATCTATAAACCTGACATTTAAATAGACGAAAAACTACTTTGAAATAAATTTTAAAATAGGAAGAAAAATGGATTAAAAAAAACTTTTAAAAGGAAGAAATAAAACAACAGTTGATTGAACTTAAAGTAATAAAAGAAAATACAAAATCAAGTCACAAATGGAAACTGAATTACATGATATCCAAGGAAAAATTGGTGTGAAAGAAAATACAAGTGATGGGTACTAGAAAAGTAACAGAAAATCAATCTGGTGAATAAAATGAAATGGAGAAATAAAGTAAAAAGATCTGCGAAGAAAGTGGTTGAAATGGAAGAGAAGTAAAAGAAAGTCTACTTATATACAAATAGAATTCCTGGAGAAAACAATTTTAAAATTGAATAGCATTAACATTTATGACTCTAACAAACTATGTCAAAATATAAGGCCAGAAACCACACACTGAAAGTCTCCAGTGGGCACAAGGTAAAGAGATTTACAAAAATTAATTTAGGGAACATAGTCTAATAAAACTAGAGACATTAAAGATAAAAATATCCTCAGAAACAGCAATCAAAAAATCAAAGGGGTAGAACAGATATTATGTTTAAAAAAAAAGAGAGATAGTATTCAAAAGAGAGAACTAGATAGGGAAAAGGGAGATAAAGAAGAAGGTTAAAAGAAAAGTAAGATGAAAGGGGAAAAAATGGTAAAGTGTAGCTACACTTGTTGCAAATAGGGAGGGGTGGGTGAACGGAAGGGAGGGGAGGGGAAGGGGGGAAACCAAGATACATAGTGTACAGGTACAAAATAACCATGTTGATTATGATCATTATGTATACAATGTACCAATGCATGTTCTTGGTAAAAATAAAAAATTAAAAAAAAATCAAATATATAAAAGCACTAGTGTCATCTAAAACAAGATCCAAAGCATGATAGCAATAGAGCAGCATTTTCTTAAAACTACATGAAAAAGTGTACAGCCATTTGTATCTAGCCAAGTTGCCTCTGAAGAGCAAAGCTATAGAAAAGTTTCAAATGAGCAAGATTTCAAAAATCCTGTATCCTCGAATTCTTGAGGAACCTATCAGAAGTTGACCCTGAGGCGGGAACAGATTGTAGAACAGGTCCCGTGAGCTTAACAGAGATGTACACTTACTAATGCTCTTCCATGACCCGTACTTTTAACACCAACACAAGAAGGTACTGAGACAGGAACAGCTTTCTTTTAGGAAAGATATAAATTAGAGCTGGGTGGACAGGAAGAAATATTTACATCACAAACAATAATTACGTTATTATTTACTATACATAGAACACAAAATAAGAATGAGCAAAAGTTACCAACCGTTAACGGTTAAAAAGACTAGGCAATACACATAGCAAAGAACACCTCTCACAGTAGTCCAAAAGAATGAATATGAGCCACATAACACAGAAAGTTCTCATATGTATTGTAACACAGTAACATTTATTGCGAATTTTTAAATGGTGTGCAATAATATGAACAATTTGATCCCTCATAAAAATCATAAAATTATATATCTCTACATATACACAAATACTATCATGCAATTACACAGGAATAAAGGCCTGGAACATCACAAACTAAATGAATAATGGTTGCTTGTGGAATATGAACTGTGTGTGGTTGACTAAAATGTATAAAGTGGTAATTATATTTTTAAATCACTATATATTTATTTCACGTTTGAATTTTTGTCAGGAATTATTTCATACATAGGTCCACAATATCATCTCAAATTATTTTAGTGAACAGTAGATAAAGAAATGAAGATGTTATATGTTTAAAATGTTTTGCTTACTTTTAATTATGATGGCACAGTCTATTTTCAGTCTCAACTATATTTTTATGTCTTTTACCTATCTTTGATGTGGGAGAAGATTCTTCAGTACTGTCTTTCAATTCAAAAATTCTCTAACAGCAAATTTTCTGGACTTTATTTTGTCTACAGTAGTGATTTCATTTCATTTAAATGGTAATGCTTTTCAATTTCAAATTTTTTAATTAGTCTTTTGTATATTCATGTATTGATGTTTGATCCTGCCTTTTTTGTCACATAATTTCTTCTTTCTCAGTGAAAACTATTTCTGTACTTATCCCCATGAAAATTAAGCATACCTGTTTTAATCATCAATCTTTCATTTATTTTACCAAAAATGAATTAGTGTTCAAATTAATGACTGATCAAGTTGTCTTTCCCTAAAATAGATTTCTTCATTTTTTTAGAATATTGGTATCTGTGTTCTGTTTTTACCAGCTAACATAAGGTGGCCCAACAAAAACTAGTCTTGGGTGGTAGACTAAATAAGTAAAAATAATGGAGAATGCAAGTAGTAAGCATCGTGCATATTTAATGTTGGTTCTCCCATTATTTCGCTTTGAATATTTGTCCTTCAGAAATTCTGCAGCACTTTCTTGATTCACTAAGTTTTTTTTTAATAAAATGAAAATCCCATCTAAGACAACAAAGACCAGCCATTGTCACAGAAAGAAAATATCAGGATGTTTTTTAAAGCAGACAATCATAAAAAATAATACATCACATTTAGCAGTTTATTTCACCTTAGAAAAACACATAAATATTGATTTGCCAGTCTTTTGAGGCTATTCAAGGAAAACAATTATTTAGGAAGAGCCAACAGTAGTAACTACTATATCACCCCCTGATGATATTTTTCCTATCTCCCATGGCGCCTAGAAAATGCTGTGTACTATCTAAACGAAGGCATTAAACAAATAATTTCTTTGAATGCATGAATGGACAGGGAGACAAATGGATGAATGAGAATGAATCAATCATTCAACAGAAATAACTAAGCCTGGACTCAAAATAGTCAACCCTGGACTATTACCAGGTTTACCCAGTTACCCAGAGGTGATCAGAGAAAATATAAAACCAAGTACCATATATCTAGGAGTGATTGTCATTCTTTTTCATCAACATTAGCAAGAGCAAAAGCAGTAAAGGCACCACCAAACATTCAGTAAAAATCTGCCACATCAGGAAGTCTATGAGGGACTCTGTGAGGTTCACCAAAGACACAAGAAGATAAAAATGGCTGCTGCTACATGCAATCTACTTGGAGAGTTGAGACACACAAAAGGACACAGGACAATACAGGGCAGCTTGCACTAAGTGGCAAGTGGGTGAGACACATAGCAAGGTGAGACAAAGGAAGAAGACCAGGGCAGAAGCATAGTAAAAGCACCTCATGGAGGAGGCAGGACCTCAGCTCTGGTGGAGAAGTGAACATTATGCAATGAACTGTACAGTTGCAAAGATGACAGCTGTTGACAAAGACAAGATGAGCTGAGCAGAGCAAAGGGCTCATAGGAACCATGTGTGGAACTTAGGCATTTGGATTTAAAGAATAGAAGCCAACTGGAAAGAAATGCTATATTTGCTTGTTAGTACTTTTTTTTTTTTTTTTTTTTTGCTATGGCTGTCAATATTCTAGATGAGAATAGACTAAAGTTCAACCATCCATCCTGGCACTTGTCATTCTAGTATAATAAGTTGCCACCACACAAAAATGAGGGCTAGATATTCTGAGTGACCAATTATATTGGTAGAAATAATTAATAGATATGCCATGAATAAATAATCAGATATAATAAATAAACTTAAAAGCAGAAGTTGGAGAGAAATAATTTAATTTTGATGACTCAAAATCCATTTTAGGATCTTGTAATACACTTGAAGGAAAGAAAAATTGCTGATCTCTTATTGAGTACCATTTACTCAGGCACTATAGTTTATGGTTCCGGTTATAATTTTACTAAAATTATACACTCTGTGAAATATTATTACTCTTGTTTTATAGATAAATCCAGGTTAAAAATGTTGTTTACCTAATGAGAGACAACTAGTAGTAGCTCTGACTGGACATTCTTATCCCTTTGCTACAAAATCACGTGTGTGTATGAATGGATGTACTTAAGAAAGATTTGTAGTTGGCAACAAGATTTTCCAAAAATAAATTCAGTCAATATGAGTTTTTTACTTTGAGTCTCAAGAATATTGTCCCAGAAGTCAATAATTACCTTTTTCTCTTGATCCTGGTACACGACAGGTGAGTTCCTCTGGATTTTATGTGTATAAACAATTCTTCCTTCAAACTAAATTACTGTAAAAACACTTACCACAAAGGAAATTGCTAACAAAATCATTATCTACCTCAGTACAAACTAATGTCATTACTTTCAGGAAACAGAAGCAACCAAATTATATAATAGGAATATTAGTTTAAAAGGTCACTGAATGTCAGAATATATCATTTTACAGAAGTCTCCTGAGACACTTTTCATCAGAAATTATAATTCTAAGAACACCAAGTTCAATGCCATGATTCAGCAGATCTCTCTCCTACTTGGTTCATTTAGCACCACTCATACAACTCTGGCAGAGGAGGATAGTTATTCTTTCTCTGAAATACTTCTTTCCACTTACAAAGAAGAAGAAAAAATCAGACAGCCTTCTTTATTAAGTCTCTTTTTTTTAACATACAGAAGCCTCTCTTTATTAAACACATCTAAATCCCCTGTATTAGTGTACAGAAATATACCCACATACTTGCTCCAGAAGGGACCGGCCTGGCACTACAACCTCACTTGACAAATAAAGAAACTAAGACCCAGTCAAGTAAAGGGACTACCCAATTAAGGTTGCAGAAACAGTAATGGAAAAAATTACAAGTAAATAGGGTAATTAAACCATAACACTTCATTTATTCAGTACAACTGAACGTAAGACAAAGATAAGAAAAACAGTGATCTTTTCATGGCTCTGTCTTATTTAAATGTATCGTTCAACTCAATACCACTTTTCCTTTTAGCTCACCATTCACACAGTGAAGGAATTTTGGTGAAAACTGAACTGTTACCCTTTTACACTACAAAATACTTTACAAACACAATAGTAACTAAGACTGGGGATCAAACAGCACTCAGAAAGCATATCAAATCAGGGTAACTATGCTTAAAAAAACATAGAAAGAACTAAATTTATCCCCAAAACCTAATTTGTGATAATCCCAATTTGGGTTTATTCCAGCAATTTTAATTGTCAAAGAAATATAAATCCTATGTAGATCATTACTACTACGATTTTGTAAACAGAGTACCAAAGGCGCACTTCATTGTAACATGCTACACATAATCAAGAAACTCTAGTAAATGGGAAAGAAAACTTACAAGATGTTAAACAAACTGAAACACACAAATTTTATTTTCCTGACTTCGAGTACAAGAAATAACATTTCTGTAGGATACAGGGAGCAAGAGGAATCATTACTATTGGGCAACAAATATATCTATAGTAATTTAATATGTTCCTTGAACATTTGAATTTTTTTGTTCTGTTATAGAACTCTTTGTACTTCAAAATAAAAGCTGCAAGATAATACACTAATCTATTCAACTCTTTCCTATATTAAAAGAAAAGGCTGGGATAAAAAGAAAAATATATAAGACAATGTTCTAGTTGTTTTTTAAAAAAAATAATTCTATCATTTTAGAATTCTTAAGACTTAAAACTATGTTTCTGCCAATATGATCCTTATTTCTTAAAGTACATCCCTAATATTCACCATAATTTAAAATGTGCAGTATAAAACAGTTCTTTAGAAAACTCTTTAGCTGTGTCTCCTACAGCTGAATGAACCACCTTAAGTGCCCTAATTCTGCTCCTAGAAACAATTCAAGAAAACTTCAGGTGCAGAGGAAAGTTCAAGCATTATTTGTAGTAGTCAGTAGCTGGAAACAACCCAAATGTCTATCACCAACCGAATGAACATATAAATTAAGGACTAGCTTACAAAGGAATACGATGTAACAATTACATTAAACATCTGCTACACACAGCAGGAATAAAACTCACCTACATAATGGTGAATGAAAAAACCCAGACATAAAAACCATACTTACAATATAATTTAATTTATGCATATTCCAAAAAGAGGCAGAACAATCCATGGATAGAAAAATCATCTGGTTGACGTAATGGCAGGAAGAGAACACAAGGAGGTAATGTTCATTTTGATCAGTGTGGTAGTTACATGGATCATCGTCTTGGAAAAGTTCACCAGGCTTTACTCTTAATATGTGTTCATGTTTCTGTTTCTGTCAGAACTGTCAACTGAAACATGAAGTATTAGAATTTTTCTTAAGATTAGATCGTCAGGTAATGGATTCAGCACAGCACTATTCAGCATACTCTCCTACTAACTAGTTATGTGAGCTTTAACATAATTTAACCTCTCCATGATAATTCTAGCAGCCAAAAAAATATCACGGAGAAGTCTGAAGAGTTTTTAAAATGATATTAATGCTCAAGGCCCTGGATTTCATCCCAGCACCACAAAAAAGAAGATATTGAATCATTTCTATTCATGTAACAAATACTGTGATCCTGCTATGTACAGAACATTCTCCTGGACACACGTCACTACAACATTCACACAGTCAGGTGTGGTGATGCACACCTGTAATCCCAGCACTTGGCAGGCTAAGACAGGAAGATCACCATGAGTTCACCTGGCTCAAAAAAAAAAAAAATCAGTAAACACGATGAATGAATGAATTAATGAATGAGAGAATTAAATATTATTTGGAAAAAAACATAATTACATACACACATACCTACATACCAACTGAGAATTTCAATCCAGTCTGAACACACTTCAAACACACAAATACAGAAGAGAAACAAGTTCGAAGTAACTATTGTATTATGCTCAGAATTAAAACTGTTGCCAAGGTTAACACTCCTGCATGAAGGTTCACGAATGAGTCTTGGTAACATATGAAATATAGAAACATATCCTGAAAACACAGAGGATAGAGGTGGAACCAAAAGGCATATTTTTCAAAGAAAAAAAAATAGTATGGTATTTAAGAAAGAACTTTAAGCAACCAAAACTTTTTTCAAAAAATGTTAAGAGAGACTTGATACTGTTATAGAGAAGTAAATTTTGTGTTTGGGAGGGAGGTTGGGTTGACTAAGACAAGCTAGAATTTAATTGTATGAACTGCAATTAGTAATTTGAAGTTTTGAAAACATTAAATTTTTTTAATTTATTGATTTCACATATGCAACAGTACAAAAATTAAAAGCCATACACCTTAAACTGACAATAAACTGACACTTGAATTTTTATACAATGTTGTAGATCTTAAAATGCTATTATAAATATCCATAAATATAATAAATAAAATTTAACATTTCTTTTCACTGAGCATTCTGTATATAAGTATTTTAAATGTGTCAATTTCTTGGGGGGAGTGCTGGACCTCAAACTTGGGGCCTTGCACTTGCTAGGCAAGCACTCTAGAACGGAGCTAAATCCCCACCCCATAATGTGTTAATTTTTGCTGTAATTCTAGCTGTGTTAGAAATTTTTCTATCAGCAAATATTCACTTTTTTGAACAAAAAGGTACAGAAATCTCTATTTTTGTAATTTAGTTTCAATTTAACACTCCTCAAGCATTAAAAATTGTCCATAAGCCCAGCAACAACATTTAAAAAACTAAACTCAAATTGCCTAAAAATTTAAATAACAGAAAAGAACAACAAGGAGACTCACTGAGACCCTGTTTATACCACTCTCCAGTGATTTCAAATTGTGTGTCATCGTTTAAGTCCGACCAAGCTGAAAATCCTTGTAACTACCTATTACAAATACCAGATATTTGTAGAATATTATCAACAATTATTTGTTTGGTGATTGTACCCATCTCTAATTCATTTTCCACACTATAATTACAATGATCTTTCTAAAAGGATAATTATACTCCACGGTGTTTCTAAAAGTTATACACGGCTCCCCTTCTACCGCAACACCGAGGCCAATTTCCTTAAAACGACCTGGAGGTAACCTCCAAGCATGCCTTGTGCAGCTCTACATTCTGCCGTGCCCTCTGGATTACACTCTAGCCACACAGACCAGGCTTCATGTTCTCAGAGCTCCCTGGATTCCAACCTCGGAACAGCAGCAGCTGGCTCTTCCTGGAACACATCCTGCCCCCACTGTCTAAATTCTCTTCTACCTTCAATCCTCAGCTGGGACCGGACCTCCACCCAGAGACTTCTCTACCTCCCATCACACCCAGTTCTCCCCCACAACAAGTGCACAGTGAACTGTACTGTGTATCAGCCTTTCCTCCCTGACAGCCCAAAGGAAGGACTGCTCCTCAGCACCATTACACTGTATCCAGTGACACTAATGAACTCAGTATCTGTTAGATAAATAAGTGAACGGTATCAGTGTCAACCTTTCGAAGGGTCCTTGGGATATAACATGAAATAAATATATATTTTATGTACAGTGAATTTCATAGTGTAGCTGTCTTGTGCAGGTCTTCAATATTCTAATGAAATTCCCGAGGCTGGGTACTTATAAAGAAAAGAGGTGTACTTAGCTCACAGTTTTGGAGGCTGACAGTCCAAACGGCACAGACCTGGCTCTGAAAAGTGTCCCCTCACCACCCCATCTACATCACATCATGGTGGTGGCCTCATAATGGCAGAAGTAATGTACAAGAGAAAGCACATCACAAGCCAGGGTACAAGAGGGTAACTCAGAAGTTGGGCTCATACTTACAACCACACTCTCTCAAGAATTAACTCAATCCCTCCTAAGGACATTCTCCCAGTGACCTAATGGCCTCCACCTCTTAAACAGCTCACCATCTCTCCCACTGCCACACTGGAACCAAGCTTCCAATAAGTGAATACTTGGAACACAAACCATGTCCAAATCATAGCATTATGTATTTTCTTAAACTTTAAAAGGCAGAGGAGAAGGTGGTGAGTTTTGGAAAATTACCTAACCTTTTCAAGCTTTCCTCCCTCTTCTGTAAAGGACAGAATCTTCACCATCTCTTTATGTGGCACAACCATACATTTAACTGATCAAACCAGAAAACTGGCCATGGTCCTTACATCCTCTCTATCTACCGCTACTTTCAATTCAACCAAAAAGTCTACATGTGTACCCTCAAAGAGATATTTCAATCCATTGACTTCTCTGTTTTTATTCTGTCCCCACACTATTTACTTTATCTTCTAGGCTTCTGTTATGGCTTATATCTAGATGGTCCCCTAAAGCCTCATGCACTCACGGGGATTGGGGGGAACTTTTCACAGCTGGCTGATCTAGGGCAGTGGTGGCGAGCCTATGGCACACATGCCACAGTGTGCTGTTTGTATCATTGAAAGCTCTAAAAGGTTTGCCATCTCTGATCTAGGATGTGTGATTCTAGGATTAAGGGTGTGTGGTACCAAATTAGTCTACTGATTGGAATCAGCATAGCTCTGAGTGTGGATAATGGAAGCCCCACACTGGGTATGGGTGGCACCAATCAACAGCCTGGACAGAATACAAAGGGAGAGAGGGATGCCTGGCTCACTGCTGTTTGTTGCTTCCTGCTCCCACCTTCTGTCTGCCATGCAATGAACTGTTTCTTCTCTGAGATGCCCCTCTGCCATGCAACCCTGACCTAGAGCCAGCCAACTAAGGGCTGAAATATCTACAAACTGTGAGCTGAAATAACCCTTTCCTCCTTTAACTTGTGGGTATGAGGTAATTTTGTCTCAGCAACAAGAAAAGTAACTAACACAACTTCTACGTGTATGACTTCGCTTCTTGCCTGCATCTGATTTATTTGCCATAGCGGAATCCAGCTATAAATAGATCTATCACTTTACTTAAAATCTCCCTCAATGGCTTCCTACCGTGCCACGAATGATCTGACTGTACCATGCCAACCTCACCTCTCTCGGCTTTGCCCTAATAAAAGTCCAGTCACACGGACGCCTTCCAAGTCTGGCAACACGTCAAGCATTTCACTGCCTGAGGAATGGCACTCATGCTGTTTGCTCTGTCTGTCACCCTCTTCCCTCTGCTCCTGTAAGCTGCCTCCTTCAGTTTTAATGTAACAGCTTTTGTTTTCCTTTTTTCATTACGAGCAACTGAACCCAGAGCTTTGCTCATGTAGGGCAAGTGTTCTGGCACTGACCTACATGCCCGGCCTTTTTGATTTTATTTTGAGACAGGATCTCACTAAGCTGCTGAGAGTGGCCTCCAACTTGCAATTCTCCTGCCTCAGCCTCCCATGTCGCTGGGACTACAGTTGTACATCACTGTACCCAGCTATAATAGCCTTCAAGAAAGATGTTTCCCAAACACCAGAACTAAACCGAACCCCCAGTGTGCTTTCCTGTTAATCTCTACTTCCATACACTGATCTTTCCTCTTTGCGCTTCAGCATAGCCCAAATGTGTAAAACCATTCCAGGCACACACAAAACAGATTAACAATCTTCCCAGAAGGAAGCAGAAGGAGAAGGTATGTGTAGGTATAACATGGGCACACTATTTTGATGTGAACACAGTTTCCTTATTTCCTAAATTTCACCTTCAAGAGCTGACATTCAGTAGAGTTAAAAGAAATACCTTCTGTTCTGAGGCCTATTGTTCACATGTTACAATAAGGTAAATTATGAATTGATGGAATTAAAAGTTTAGAAAAGCAGATAGTTATTACCTTAGGGAGAACAAATGGGAGCACAGAGGAAGAGACAATACTTAACAATTGATAACAAAACAAGTTCACAAAGGTCTGGAAATGAACCAGCACCTAAAGCCATCAGAAAAGGATCACAAAGATAAGGCTTTTGTTTGAGTCCTTAAAAAACAGACTCGACTTAGGCCTGAAATAGGAATAAACTAAACTAGGTACAGAGGTAGTAGCAAAAACAAACCTTGACTTTTTTTTTCACATTTGGAATTTCCTATGACTTTTCCTGAACAAGAATATTAAGCCTGAAAACTGGAAATTTCACACAGGATCACGTAGCATGTGACACACATGTTAAGATCCATCCAATTCGTCTACAATTCCTAAAAAAGCCTAAAATTGCTAAACGGGTGATATTACTAATCTGAAGTCAGGTAAAAATGCCAAGTAGGTGGGTATTTCCCACAAACTGTTCCAGTTGTGCTTCATTAGAAAGCTCAGTGCGTCCAGGTTCCTTTCATGTCGGTCACCTGAGGCACAATTCGCTGCCCACCACTCTGCAGTCAGCAGCTGTTTGCAGTAAGCCCCATGCTGCAGACAGCATTAGGCTGTCTCCTGGGGTTTACAGGATGTTGATTCCTAAAGGCCAGATGTAACACTTGGGGGAAATATAAAAGACAGCAAGCAACTACAGAGGGAGGAATAATGCACAGCATTTGATTATTTAAGGACTGCAACCTATTACAAGAATCAGTTACCACAGAAACTATGATCTGTAAATGGCCCAGGTGGAATATGCTTGAAAATAACACGTTCTGCAAAGATTGAGTTGACTCAGAGAACATCAGAGAGGGTTGGCACCATGAAGACTCCTGGTGAAGCTCTGGCTAGTGACTAACAGATGTAACTATTCAAAGCACTAATATCCCAACTCACAGTCCTGACTGTGGACAGCAAGTCTTGACTGGAATACCTACTATACTGGACAGGTCATTTTAAGGAAGCTTTGTTATAGAGTTTGTTTAGTCAAGTGAAAAATCTCCTTTGACTCTTCACACCCATTTGATTATGATTTCTACAACAGAATAAATCAAATTCATCTTCCACATCCCCACAAATACATGGAAACATCTATTACCTCATGCCTCAGTTTTCCTGCAGTCAGATAAACAGACATACCTTATTTGATGGTAGCTTTTATTGTGACACACAGTGTGACATCACTTCAATTACCTGGCCACTCTCTTCCCGGTGGAGACATTGCTATATTTCAGTACTCAGTGCCAAGTGCACTAATCTAACAAAAAACCAACACATGTTCTAAGTGCTTTGCATATCTTATTTCACTAAGTCCTAATAATGGAAAATTATAATCACATCTTATAATGAAAATATTGAGAATTACGGAAATAGAAATACTCTCTGGAGGCTGTATTTTTAGTGACAAGGTCAGTAACTGAACTTGTGTCGACTCCAAAGCCTACGCCCTAACCTTTGTTCTGGACTACTTCAGGGGAGACCTAACCAGAGCCCAGGAGTGAAGGCAGCTAAGAGAGGCTACTGAACATCTGTCATATCTAAATTCTATTATTTAATATACAAACTGACCCATATAGTTGATCTATATTATCAGCATGCAAGCTACATTTTCTCCAAGCAACTGAAAAAAGGTTAAATAATACAAGGTCAAGAATGAACCATTCCAAATTCTGTAAGATATAGAAAGAAAGAGGAACGTATTCTAGACTTACGTGGCCAAGTTATAAAATTTTACTTAAGCTATCATCTCTCTAAACTCCGATATGGATAGGCAGAAAATCACAACAGAGACAGAGAGAAGCAATGTCGCCAGGACGGCAGTGAAGCAGGCTGTGACAAGAGACTGGCTGAACTGGTGATGAGGGATGGAACTAAGTATGTGGATTTAAAAGATCCTCAAGCACAAGTGCTGGTACTTGGTGATGTTTAGATATGTAATTTGTAGTAAGGCGGTGGTGCAGAATGTGGCTCTGGTCAGAATCCAGGGTTTGAAATCCAGCTCCACCTCTTTAATATGAAGGAATGAAGCTATAACTTAGTCTGTGCAACTCTAAAATGGGCACGTTAGCACCTAATTTATGAAGGTGCTGGTAAAATTAGCTGTGATAATAAAGGTAGAGAGTGAGGAGAGTCTCCGTCACATAAGAAATGTTCACTAATATTAATGATGAAGGTGAGAAAGAAGCAGAGGAAGAAGACAAAGAAAAGGTCTTAAAATGACTGTCACATCTCTGCTTACATGACTGAATAAACTCAGAGAAGGAACACAAGGAGAAAGGCAGGTTGGAGGGGAAGATATGAGAATAGTTTGGGATGCGATAAACTGCAGACAACTGAGCTGAAATTTGGGCAGCATAGTAAAGAGTATATGCCATGATTCGATGTACCCCACAAGGTCCTCGTGCTGGAAACTCCGTCTCCAAGCACAGGTGTTGGGAGGCAGGCCCTGTAAGAGGTGTTCAGGTGATGAGTGCTGCTCTCGCGAGTGCGTTAACACCATTATTGTGAGGGGGGTTCGTTACCTCAAGACTGAGTTCCTTCTAAGAGAAGGAATTTGGCTCCCTCTCGTGCGCACTCTCCATGTGCTCACACTCTCACATGTGCTCAGCCTCCCTCTCTGTCCCTTCCTCTCGCTTTGGCCTCCCAGCCCTCACCAGATGCCACGCCTATGATTTTGAGCCTCCATATACAAACACTGGAGCCTCCATAATAGTAAGAAATAAAGTGCTGTTCTTCACAAGCTATCCAGTATCAGGTGTTCTATCAGAGCAGCACGAAAGATCCTGGGATAATGGGAGTGTGAGCAGTATATTCAAGCATTTGTAGCACATTGGGTATGAGGCAAAGTAGAAAGGACACAAAGAATGGGATGGGGAAGGGTGTTTTTTTGTGTGTTTTTTTTTGTTTTTTGTTTTTTTGTTTTTTTTGTTTTTAGCTGGGGATCGAACTCGGGGGTTATTTTGTTGGATACAGAAGCATAGTTAAAGAGCCTGACATATTTAGACTTCCGGGAAGACAGTGGAGCAGAGGGAAGCAGACTAAGAGCCTCTCTGAGATTTGTTGTCCAGACACAGGAGGACAGCAATTTCGGGAAGAGAAGGAGGGAAGTGTGTTCTCAGGACCCAGCAAGGAGCTGAAGCAAGAGTTGAAGCCCACAGAGAAAGCAAAAGGAGAGACCAGCACAGAAGAAGGTGACGGACGGAAGGCGCTTTCTCCCAGAGCTCCAGCTTGCAGCCCCGGCTCACAGCGCTGCCTCACAGAATGGCTTGCGGCCCCGGGTCACAATCTCAGGTCATGGTCTGGGCTCACAGCCTCAGGTCACGGCCTGGCTCAAGGCAGCAGCTTGCAGCCCAGGTCGCGGTCACGGGCCCAAGCCACAGCCTCTACGCATGGTGCAGCTCATAGCCGGGGTCACAGCCCCAACTCACGACCCCAGCTCTCGGCACAAGTGACGCAGTTTGAGCCTGCAGACACACGGTGTCTACTAGAGACCCCAGAGATCTCCACGGAAAGACACACGAACGGAGCAGAGCGGTGGACACTGAAGATTGCAGTGGCTGGTGAGTTACCTGAGTCATCTGATCTCAGATGGCCCCCTGGAGAGGGTGGCGATCAGCCGATCACCATCTTGGAAAGGGGCCAAGCTCAGAACTCAGAAAAGCTGCTAGGGGCTTTCCGTGCTGAGGCAAGACAGGGCAAGGCAGGCAAGGCTGAGCAGAGTTCAAACTCAAGTTGGAAGGAGGGAAAGGAGCCAAGTTCAACCTGGCAGGGAACTGAGTCCAAGCCAGTGGGAGACAACAGTGTGTCTCCAGCTGAACAAATTGAATTTCAACCCCACAGCCAGTGATAAGGCTGAACTTCAATAGAACAGGTGAAGCCTTGCTATTGAACCCAGCCGGGAACAGTCGCTAACCTCCCAAAATCTACTGCTGCGATTAATCGACAAGGACCTGGGACTCTCTACTTTGTCTACCAGAGACAGCAGAGTCACATCTGGAAGTGAAGATTATATATATATATATTTTTTTTTTCTAATATTTTTCTTCCCTCTCTGCTCTTCTTTTTCTTGTTTGTTTTTTGTTATTGTTGTTGTTCTGTCATTGTTTTTACTTCTTCCTTCTCTCTTTTCCTTCTATTTTCTTTACCATTTCCCCAAAGTTTGCATAATTTCCCCCTGGCTTCCAAGCTTGCTTCTCAATTCTTTCTCTTCTTCTATTTCTTTATCCTTTGTTCCTAATCTCTTTTGAATTTTCTCCACTGAGAGTAAAATCACCGTATTGAGGGCATATTTACTGCATACAAGTTTCTGGTTTGTTTTGGATATTGTTATAGAACCACAAATCTAGTTCACAAGGTATAAGGTAGCAATCAACAGTTACTACAGTGTTATTTTCTAGACTGTGTATGATGCTATTGTTATTGCTGATTATACTACTTTAGCCAAGGTGACAGAATTGTTCTACTCAGTTCTTCCTTGCATGCCAAGACTGAGATTGGCAGAGGGTCACAAATAACACTATAGGACACGGTCAAAGAACTAGGGGCTGGCCAAGTAGACAGCAACTTTTCAGCCCCAATAAATTGAAGAGACAAGATCTCGTAACAGACTCATAATATAAAAACCAGCTACATCTGTAAAACATTTCTAAGGAGGTAGTCACTTCCAAAAGGTTGTCAAAACTAACAAAACAAGCTAATTGCCACAAGCAATTCATAAGCATCAACCCAGGAACTAAAGAAAAAAAATAGAAAATGAGAAGACACACAAATAAGATGCAACCCCATACCTCCAGCTCACCAAAAACAAAATAAGGGGGTAATGAGCAGGAACAATCTGAAAGCATCCCATGCAGACTCTTGCAAGAAATAACAGCAGAAGTAACAAAGAAGATGAATGAGGCTCTACAAAACATCAAAACAGAAGTTGTTTCCAAAAAAAAGACATGATTGGTGACTCTAAAACAGATACAGATAAAAAAATAAAAGAGCTTAGAAAAATGATGGAAACCATAAATGCCCAACACAGGAAAGAAATGGAATTGATGAAACAGTCAAACAAAATGTCCAAGAGATTAAAAATTCTATTGAAAGTATTGGCAATAGAATGAAACAATGTGAAGAAAGAACCTCAGATATAGAAGACAAGATTGTGATTAATGGTCCAGAAAAGAAAGAGTTCTTCAAAATGGTAAGGGACCATGAAAAATCGATATGACAACAGCTAGATGACACAAAGAAAAATGACATAAGATTGATAGTAGTCAGTGAAAAAGAAGGACAGAGAACAAATCATATAAGAAACCAGTCACAGAAATAATGGCAGAAAACTTCCCAAGTATG
>PVJO010021924.1:0-29041 GCA_004026905.1 Hystrix cristata | reverse complement strand
CCCTGAGCTAAATCCCCAGCCCCAGTCCTTGTTGTCTTATACGGCATCTATGACTTCAGTAGTCAAAACAGACCATTAATAAGAAATGAACATTAGTGAGTAAAAATGTTATTTGTGATGAATTCATGATCCAAATTATAAGTAATACAGTCGAGCTAAAGAATACTAAAACAGCAATACACAATATGTAACAGACACAGCGGTGCCTCGGTATACTAACTTAATTCAGTCCGCGATTTTGGAAAAGGTGGTCATGTTTGTCTTTGTGTGGGAAAGACGGCCATGGTCGTGTTTGTCACCTGATGCAGAGTTTGGAAACAAAAACAAAATTTTGTCAAATGCTTCTGTTGGTGAACCAAACTGTCTGCAAGCAAAAGTGTTCGTGACCTGGGGCACCACCATATTTTAACACTTACATCCATTCTAATAATAATTTATGCTAGAAGGAGTTTCCAATGCCAACTGGAAATATGTGTTTATAGTCACTTGTCTGGAATTATGAGAAAGAAATATTGCTATTTGGTCAATAGGGATCTATTATCTGAATAGTTATATTACTTATATGACTCATCCTGTAAGGGCAGTAACATGGATAGAAGATCAGCAATTTGAGTATCAAGTAATTCTATTATCTCTCTTATTTTAATAATAGGTATAACCATATTTTTTAATAAAATGTCTTGTATTTATAGTTTTAATTTCATTTATATGCATTATTCATTTTTAAAGCTCTTTGTTCACTTCCAATTTATTACAACAGGTAATGTAATTACCAGTTCTTTTATTCTTAAAATTAATTTATAAAAATGTTACATAAACAAAGGAACATGGCTCACTCTCATACACTACAATGTTGACATAGCATCAAGCTTTTAAACTCCGTTGTTACTACTGTGCAAGTTTTAGCTGTCATTTATTTTACATCCCACTAATTTAGTTTTTAAAAAAACTAAATTTCAAAAACACGAGTGGTATTATCCTTACTGACGGAGTAAGGCGAGATCAACTGGATGGCTACGTGCCACAGAGCGTGTTCGTATGCGGCACGTGTTCTCATGTGTGGGGACAGGTGAACTGAGAGCTCGTCTGACAAGGGAGGTCCGAGACACCAGTTCCAACGCATAGGCCTTTAGCGACGCTGTGTTTGGGGTTCCAGGTTAAATGCCTACCACGCCTGGGAAGTCAGTGGGTGCACCTTCCCTGCGGTGCTCAGAAGACAGACACACCTGGAACCTGCTCTTCTTGCTGCAGGGTCAGGGCCCGGGGCCCAGGGCGGCGAGGCAGCTGCAGCACCTATAGGGCCTGGGAGGAGACTCGCACATCGGCACTGAGTCTCCAGCCTCATTCAACCAGAGTTCCTGCTCTGCTTTCCCCAGGTCTGTGCATAATGCACAGAACAGAACCAAGTCCCCCAGGACACCTCAGCCTGGCTGCTCTAACCAAACTGCTTGGTGTGCTCCGGGTGGACTCAGAGGCATTTAAATATTGGGGTGGTACCCACCGAGGGGTCACAAGTGCTCCAAACACTCATTAAGCTACTGAGATTGCAGTAAGTCCTCTAGCACAGAACAGCACCTCCCATGTCACTCAAGTCTTCACAGCTGCTCTACTTGCGTCCATTCTAATAATGTTTTGCAAATTTTGTCTGGTGCACAATGCAAAGTGACTCTGGGCCACTTGCCTTTTTCTGACCTGGTAACCCTAGGAAGAGCAAACAGGAAAAATGCTCCCAGACTTAGTGAACATGTGATCATTTCTGGCATTAGCTTGAGGACATACTTTTTTTTTTAATTTAACGCCACTGGGTGTGTGTTAAATGAAACCCAGCCCATTCAGCTTACGAGTCCTAGTGGAAGTTAGGTGGTAGAAAAAATCCACTGTGTAAACTGATCAGAGTTTCACAGCAGGAGGGCCTCAGGAACATGAGGAGGACAAGGTACTCTCCAACAGGTTAGCATGCAGGAGCAGGGGTGGTGTTCCCAGCGCTGCTCTGAAGAAGGTAGTTGTGTTGGCAGATAGTGGACCGGAAGCATCAGGAAACTTAGGTTTACGAAGGGTGAGTATGTGTCGGGGATTTTTAGCTGTTAGTGTTAGAGCCAGCACTCAGGCTCCAAAGTCAAAGATGCTTCCCAGGAGAACAGTCTCCTCTGAAAGTTCAGAGCCAGGGACAAAAGGACAAGCCCCTGTGATAATTTAGAATGGTCAATTAGCTGTTTAATTGTGCTCCAAGTTGTATCCAAAAGCATAAGCCTGTGTATGGCTTGATTATGCATGGGAGCCGAGAGTATTATGAATGTTAGCAGTGAGACCGTAAAATACAACCTCATGGCATTATATATGAGATAAAAACCTCAGTTATTAGCTTTAATAAAATAATCATTTCTTTACATATACATATAAAATTTGCCCTAAATCTATAAGATTTAGGAAACGTTGAGCTGACCTAGGAGCTCTTTGAAATTGTCTAAAGAGGATTTAGAAGATGTCTTCCTTTTTCCTACAAGACACTTCTAGGGAAGCAGACTCAGCCACAGGAAGCCGTCAACAAGGATTTCAAAAGCAAGCTTGGAGGAAGCGAAGAGGAACTGATCGCATGCTTGTTCTTCCCAGCCAGGCGCCAGGCATGACGGCTCGCAGAGCTGTCCCGGCACCCTCGGAGCCCCCCAGGCGGCCAGAACTCTGACAGCAGCCAGCTCCACCCGCTCCCCCGCTTTGGAGGCGCTTCCAAACCCTCCCGCCATGCTCCAGGGCTCCGTGCCACCCTGCGCAGCCTCAGGGAACGTGCGGAAGCCCGGTCTAAGGCAGCAGGAGTGCGGTCCGGGTGTGGGCTGTGTGAGCGCTGGGCCCGAGCTCTGAGGAAGGACAGCTTATATTACAGTAAGCAGGTGCCACCACACGCGTGGGCAGAGGCCTGCGGCAGGCACAGCACGGCGCCCTCCAACGCAGACCGTCCCATCTGCAGTCTAGAAGCAGGGATTCTTCTAATGCCCTTTTAATGTTCCTGACTTTAAAAGGTACTTAATGGTTTAATGTGCTAGAAATCCATTAAAAACATGTTGCCCTTTGGCAGAGCCGTTTCAGAATTAGAATACTTGTAATGTTTTCCCCTGGTAAGTAAACATAAATTAAAAATAAATTATGTTCTGTTCAATTAGGTTGTTGCCCTTTATTCCTTCTGAACATCAGTCATTATCGGATCGCCTCCCACCTGCCCCGAGCTCCGGCAGGTCAGCAGGGTAGACCCGATGTGTACCATCGCTCTGGGACAATGTAGTAGGAGGACAAACCTGGCTATCTCTGATTTGGGAGAAAACAAACCTGGTTCAGCCAGGGCCTACCTGCAGATCAGGCTCATTCCAGCCAGAAGGTTTCTTTTCTCACACAAGAAGGGACAAGAAATAATTAGCCAACAGAAGCAGAGAGGCAGCTTCAGCTGAATGCTGGCATCAGAAGTTTGGACTTCACGTAACACTCCTTGCCAAGAGACCCACCACTACTTGTTCCTGTATGCGACTCTTATTCGGGTGTATCCAAAATGACTCACTCTACCAACAGATAAATGAAAAAAGAAAATGTAGTATTTACACACAGCAGAGCAAGACTCTGCCATAAAGAAGGGTAAATGTGAGTTATTCATAGGTCAATGGAGGCACCTTGAGACCATAATATTAAGTGAAATAAATCAGACACACAAGCTTGAGTATTACAGGGTTTCTCATACCTCTCAAAATATAAATAAAGAGCAAGATAAAAGATACATAACAGGAAGTAGGGAGCTCATTTTCAAATGGGAAGAGATGGAGGGGAGAAGGGAGGGAAAGGAGATTGAAAACAAAGAATTTAAAAAATGCTGGAAATAGAGCTTTTGCAAGTGGAAGGGGACCGAGAATTGGAAGGAAGGACCAGGGAGTAATGAGAGGAGAAGGGGACAAAATGTAAGAGTTAATATGTGTCATGACCATGTGCCAGCTCCCCACCTTAAATGTAATCACTATGTCCTGCAAACATGTACTAATAACAACCAAAATGACTCACTTCGGTGTCACAGTGAGGCAAACACAGGGAGTCAATACTTCATAACTGATGTTAGCCCCCATCCAGTGACAGATGGCTGGTGAAATGGTGGCACTTACTGTCCCTGACAATACTGCAGATAAGACAGATGTCATGGTTTATAGCTAGAGTCCCCCGGGAGCCTAGTATGCCCACAGGTGGGGCCTGTGGGGGTGACTGGATTATGGGGTGCTAAAACTGACTTGCCGTTAGGAGGAGGGGCTGGCTGGAAGAGGTGGGTCACAGGGACGGCCCAGAAGGGTGACCTCCCCGCCTGGCTCCTCCCTTCTTACTCTTCCTCCTGGCCGCCATGAGGCGAGCAGCTCTCTTCCTCCAGACCCTTCCACCCCCGCCTGCCTTGGAGTCAGCCCACTGTGTGCTGAAACTGAGAGCCAAAGCAAAGCTCTGCTCCTATAAATTACAGGTAGCGGGTATCGTGTCCCAACAAAGATGAAAGTGACTACGACAGCAACCATCACTACTTTTTATCAAAGAACTGACTTCCAACCGGCATTCAAAGTTTTTAGTGCACTTATGTAAAAGGCTCTAAGCAGGCATATATAAGACAAACAGGTCTCTGTGCAAGCAGGCATGAAAAGGTATCCATACTTAGTGTAAAAGAAGAGCAGGTTATAGAAACACTGACCGCTTCTATATCACTCTGTTCCTGACTTCCCAATCGGCAGGCCAGCTGCAGACAGGACAGGACGGCTGTGGTGCCCGCTCGGCTAGCACGGGACTCAGAGGACGGTGCAGAAACACAGCAGAGCACGTGGCACCAGTGCGGAGTCCCTAAATCACGAAGGTGGTCTTTTTGTCTCTTTGTTTTTAGCACTGGGGCGTGAACCCGGGTCTTCACCCTGAGGTACATCCCCAGCCACCTTTTTAAAGAATTTTTTGTTTTGAGATAGGGTTTCACTAAGTCACTAAGGAGCCCAGCCTGTGTTGGGATTACAGGCATGTGCCACTGAGTCTGGTCAAAAAACTTAAACTTTAAGAATTATTAATTTAATCAGATGCCAAAGTCAGCACTTAATGTCTCAAAATAATTCAAAAAGAATCACGTGAAATAATGACATGCATACAGCGATCAGAGGAACTAAAGAAGCAGACACACGCTTGAAAGGGATAAACTCAGAGCACACTGGGCTAAGGGGACTAAGTCACTCATGAAAGGACAGACACTCTGTGACTCCCCGTGTGACAGATCTAGGTCAGTCAAATCCAAGAACAGGACACAGAATAGTGGTGGCCATGGCTGGGGCAGGGAAGCTGGGAGGTTGTTTAATGGGTACAGAGTCTAAGTTTGGGGAAATGAAAAAGTTCCAGAGATTGTTAACAGTATTTATCACAGAACTGATTAAGATGGTAAGTTTATGCTGTATGTATTTTATCATGAGAAAAAAGAAAAGTACTCCCTATTTCTGTCATTCTCCACAGCACTTACTAGCCAGTACCTCATTATCTTAGATGTGTGTGTGTGTGTGTGTGTGTGTGTGTGTGTCTATACTTTGATATCCACTCTCTCCCTCTCAGCCTCAACACGCATAAGCTCTGAAGCCACAAACCTCACCCTGTCACTTTGGCTTGGAACAGCGCCTGGCACTCAAATAAATCCTTCATGATTTTTTTAGGAAAGCTACATTCTTTTTTCAAAAATTTTAGTTATATTAATCTGAAGGAACACGTTTGAGTTCAGCTTCCGTCCACTCTCACCAATCTTAGTGTATCATCATCCTTCGGCAACTTCTGGGGCCAGTTATTAGAAGTCACTTACCTACAGTTAACCAATACCCCGGATGCACAAAAAGCAACGTCCCCAAACGAGACACATAAGAAGTCCACTGTGAAAATCAGTCTGACATCACCCATTTCTCTATTCAAGTAGCTCCCGCTGAACGGCTTGGGCAACAGGCTGCACAGCTCTGTGAGAATACAGGACATGACAGAAATCACAAATTCAACTGTGTTTCGTTTGACTGGATGCAGAAGTAACCTCAGCTCTCTGGAGTTACCCGACTCGAGCTGCCAAGCTGGAAGTGACTAGATACGTATACAAATCACGGAAGTGACTACTTACAGGCGGAGCCTCTTAGCATGTTTAAAACGTCCTTACGGTTAAACTAACCTGATCTTCAAAGACCACCCCAAGACAGCCGGGCAGGCGCTGCTTCCCCGACTTAGAGACAAACGCGGCGATTCTGAGAAAGCCGGATGATCAGACCAGCCACCGAGAGAGCCTGCACGTGTGTCTGCGAGTGATTTTCGGAAGCCTGAGAAGCCAGCTCGCCGGGAGTGAGCAGCCGTCCTGCGGAAATGCGGCCAGATACTGAGACTGCATCCGCCCGCCACACGGGGAAATCCGTCCCCCACGGAGGGTGGCCCACGGAGGGTGACCTTGCCGTTTTAATGCAAGAAGCCAAACAGTCTTGTGGCCGTCATGGGGACATGACAGCAGGGTCCCTGCGCTGCACAGGAGTGAAAAGACAGAGCCTGGCTGAAAGAAATGGATTTAAAAGACGAGAGAATAACGTCTGTCGACACCGAGCGCTGTACTGCGGGGCGCTCTACAGGCTGGTGATAGCAAACAGCGGCTCTCAGGCTTCAGACCTGCGGCGATGAAATCAGGTTGTCTATGTCAATTTATGTTCGAATGAAAATATTAAAAGACAATTTTTTTTTTAGTTGGCAGTTAACTTGGACACATGCTGTGGAAGAGGCTCTGTTCTAGGTACCTGCTGTGCACGGGCTGCTCAAGGCTTCCCGGTCCAGGAGGAGGGCACAGCGTAGTCATCGCTCCCGCTTTAGAGACCGGCAAGGGGCGTGTGGGGACAGACCGCAGTGTCCCTCCGGCCAGAGGTCCAGACGCCGCCGGAGCCAGCCCGGGTGCCCCTGTCCTCACCCGGTGAGCACGGCCCTGGCACCACCCGCACTATTCGTCCATCGGTGAGAGGATCTTCAGCATGAAAGCCAGGTGGCACATCTCACAGAAGTCGGATCTTCCAGTGAGACCTACGCGGCCATGACAAAAGTCACTGTCTTCCTCCTCTGCTCAGATTGGTGGAAAGGTCGCTGAGGACCACAGAGTGGGACTCCATAAGCATGGCTATCGGGCCAGCGGGTAGGAGAAAATCAAGGGGAAGCAGAGAGACTTTCGGGGTGGGGATATGCAGTGGGGTGACTTATGAGTGCGAACAACAGTGGCATCCTGGAATCTCTGCGCCGACATGTTGCAGGGGCGCCAGCCCTCTCCTCCTCCGCACACAGAAACCACCTTCTCCAGGGCCAGGTCTCACTGCACAGAGTCACCGGGGAAGCTCACCGCTTCACGCTGAACCCATCCTCTGTGCCCCTTCTCAGGCCTCTCCACGTCCTCCTGGCCCAGCAAGGACCCGCCCCGCCCGATCCTGGCCGCTCCTCCCAGGCACAAGCACTTTCTGCCATGTGCCTCAATGTGCAGGGACTAGAAACAAACGAGGCCCTTTGGGATCCTTGCCAGCAGTGGAGTGAGACTGTCACGTCCTTCAAAACAGGCAGTAGGCCTTCCTAATGCGACCTAAGGGTACAGCGTGAGTTTTTCATTGTTCGGAGGGTGGTGGATTATACAGTGGAGGCAGACTGACAGGCTTCCAAATGGCAGGAATCTGAGTCTCCACTAGCAATCATGTGTGTTTACACCACACAGGGTGAGTCTACGTTTCTTTCTTTTTCTCTTCACACTACTAGACTCACCCTCTATTCAGGGCTGGTCCAGGACATCTCCACCCACGGCTGTGAGGCTCGGTCTCTCCCAGGCACGTGAGACCCGTGGACTCCTCCGTGTAAACCCTGTGAATGCTCACAAGCCGTCTGGGCACTTGGGGCCAACAAGGCATTTTCCAGCCCTCGGTGTGCAGCATGGCGCCTACCTGCTTGGACCCGCCCTCCACAGGCCCACACAGCTGGCCAACAGCGATGACCAGTCCTACCTGCATATTTGCTCAAAAGCCTCAGGCCAAGAAAGAGGAACTATACAGTACATCTCCCTGCGGTAAAGAGTCTCGTTTCACTTGACTTTCTTCATCCACCTGTTTCCGCCTCTGATTTCTAACTCTGACTCCTAGTTCTCACTTCATAAAAGGGGCTGCCATCTACACCACAGACACTCCGGCTCTTTGACAGCAATACATTTCCGCACCATACAGCAGACCAAAAGGCTCCTTGAAGACAAACTCACGCATTACAACCGGGGGAAACGTATACCACGATGTATCAACGGCTGAAATGTATAGACACAAAACCAAGAGAAACAATTGCAGGAAAAAGAACAGCACTGGAAACAAAGTAGTAGTAGAGGGACTAGAATGGACAGATCACATTGTCTTTCCAATCTAGACAAGGAAACTGTAACCTTCTTTTTGTGAGAGAAGGAAACTACATATTGGCAGGTGCCTAGCAGGGGTCTCTAAGCTAAGGCTGCAGTGTTTTCTTCAGCCCATGCTCAGAGCTGAGCAGGAAGCCCTGGGGCTTCAATTCCCTCCTCGACTGGGGATCTCGGTATCTTCCCTGAAGACCTCACGAAACAGGTGTAAAATCAACAGACCTGAAAGCAAGTCTTGAGTTGTGAAAAGATCTGGGCAATGTTAGCTTGGTCACTGTTTGCATTACAGCACGTGACATGGTAACATAAAAATTCCTCACAAAAAGAAAGGCATGTACTAAACTAAGGAAGAGAACTGACCGAGGACTAAAGATTCCCTCCTCCCTGCAGCAGCAGACAGGGCAGTGGGCAGCTCTTCAGGGATGCCACTGACCCCAGCAGGAGGTGCTGGGAGGACTCGGTGGGACCAGAAAGAAGTGCAGAAAGCCACATGCAGTCTGCTCTGAGGCCCATCCGCACTCAATGGCAGGCATCCCTGGAAGAAAGAGCGCCACCCGCCACTTCTAGCAAAAACAATTTCCCCCTGAGTACTGAACTCAGAGGCCCAGGATAATCCACATTACAAGGGAAAAATACAAACAGCCAGAACTGTTAATGCTTAATAATTTCTTCCGCTCCTATAGGACAGAATCAGAAGGCGTTCTGCACAGCAGTCTCTCAGGTTTGTGGAGTGGGAGGGCTGGGTCCCAGGACCCCTGCAGGTACAACACTCCTGTATGTGAAATGGTGCAGTCCACACAGATCCTCCTGTACACTGCACACCATACCCAGGTCACTCACACCTAATACAATGTGAGCACTATGCAAATAGTTGTCATAGGGAATAATGACAAGGAAAACGTCTGTATGCATTCATAGTAGATGGAATTGTTTCCCTAATGTTTCTGATTCAAGGTGGGTTAAATCCATGACTGTGGAACTCACAGTTACAGAGGGACAACTGCATTTTTAAAACCTGCAGAAGAAACGCAACACGTTCATGCTTGTCTTCTTAATGCCACGTGAAGCCTAATCCATGAACTTCACAGACTCTCCTCTCACAGCATACAAAATTGGATGCAAGGACTCCTCAAGTCCCCGACAGAGAGCAGGTCAGGGCCACAACACGTTGCTGTTCCTCCTACCAGAGAGCCCTGCACACAAGCAACCTAGAGCCTCCAGCAGGAGCTTCCTTCCTGTTCTGACCTCTGTAAGGTTCCCATTTCCCTCTCCGCCAACCGTACTTGCAGAATGGGCTCAGCACAGTTACACCCTGGTACCCTGAGAAGACAAAGGCTTCGTGCAGCCCACATATCCGCCTGGCTCGTGCTCCAGGTGGGCTCCTAGTCATCGGCCGGCAGTGCCCAGTGCCATGCAGCATCTCAGCTCGGAGATGGACTCTGTCACTCCTAACCGCCCTCCCGGTCACAGGCACATTAACTCCCATCCCAAATCAAGGGGCCCTCGGCAGATGTCACTGAAGTGGATGGTGTCTGCGGTCTGCAGGGACCCTCCTAGGGCCAACTGTAAGTTGAGAGGGTGGCAGGCTGGGGGACACCAAGCCTCCAGGTCATGGTCCCAGCGGCTCCAGCTGTGACCCTGCTCTCAAGGCCTGGGCGATCCCCATTCACATGCAGGGCCTGAGACGGGGGAGACCAGGAGCCCAAATGAGATGAGCCTGGTGGCTGCCAGCTGATGCCCAGAGAGGCTGCCAGGCCTGGCTGTGTGCACTCGGCAGGACTCACCCGCACACTTGGTCCTCGTCCTGAGGGCTGGTCCAGGAGACCCGGTGCCGCCCTCGCCCGGCCTGGTGAGCAGCACGCTGATCTCATACTCCGTGTCCGGGTCCAGGTGTCCGATTTTGTAGCTGGTGGAGTCCACGGGCTGTCGGTCGCTCCAGCTGCCGCTGGCAGTGCAGTACTCGACCTCTCGGGCCACAATGGGCCCGTCGCCATTGATGGAGTTGGCGTTGAGCTGGATCCACAGGTAGGTCGCCCCCACCGAGGCCAGCTGGGGAGGCGCGATGGGGACCGGGGGCTCTGAAAGGAAGCCAGAGATCGTCTTTCAGGTGCTGTGTCCTAGCTAAGCCGAGCATGCATCATGCCAATGATTAAACGGAGAAGACCTCCAGCGCGGGATGAGCTGACCAGAACAGTTCTGTTCGGAGTAATGTGAACGCATGCACTGGCAAGAGTTTGCACGGATTCACGTGATGAACAAACCCTCTTTTAAAACCTGCTTTGAACAGGGTGTGGTGGCCACTCAGAAGGCAGAGGCAGGAGGGTCACCTGAGCCCGCAAGTCGAAGGCCAGGCTGGCACCAACCACATAATCATCAAATGTTTTACTCCCCCCCAGAGGTAGCTGGCACAAGCTCTCTCAGACGGTGGTATTTGAGTGCTAGTAAGCATTCTGTGTTAACCTCTTCACTGAGAATTTTTTCAAAATTATCAAAGGTATTAACATTCTCTACATCATTAAACTGAGCTTCCTTATGCTTATCTTCCAAAGGTATCATCATTTTAAAAATATGGCTGAAATTATAATTTGTCTCATCACAAATGCATTTTGAGGATGACGTTTTCCCCAGAAATGACCACAATGGGCTCCATTAGCCAGAGAAGAACTGAGCATTCTGGACAATGAAGTCCACAGCTGCTACCACTTAGGGGACGTCTGGTCATGGCCCTTATTAAAGCAGAGACTAGGAGGGAAGCTCCAAAGCAAAGTGCAAGCAATGCCCAGCTTGGTAAAATTGTGAGAAATCAACAGCTAACACTCCAGGTCAAGAAAGTGTCTCCTGTTTAGAAGCTGAGGCTCTTTCTCCCTATCTTTATGCGACACGGGAGGGACAGGCCATCTTATTCCAGTTTTCCTAGTGTATTAATCAGATGCTAGTTGACCCGCCGCCGGGTACTAAATGAAGAGATGCTATACGCCTGTGTCACGGTGAGGGGTACCGCCCCTTGACCAAAGAGATCATGGTACAAAATATCAGACTTGGACTTCAAGGAGTCCTTGTCTCAGAAAAACACCACGCCTGGTGATTGTTCTTGGGTGTCTCCCCAGGTGGTCTGCGCCTCTTCGGGGCGTTTTTGCTCCTAATGCTTCCTTCCGCTCAGACCCACGGTGGAGAATAAAGGCCCCTCATCCTGCCCTGAGGACGTGGGGCCCGCTCGCTGCAGCTCCTGCCCTCGCCACGGCAGACAGCCAGTCGGTCCCGGACTCGCTCCCTGGTGATCAAGGGCCCTAACTGAGTGGACATCAGGTTGAGCCCTAGACCCCCGGGGAGCCAGCAACACTGCCGTCCCTCTGCCAGATGGGGCATCGATGCTCTTAATTATATGCAAGGTGTGATAAGTCACACTGACTGTAAAATAGCATTAGACTCAAAATTAGACACCGAATTTGGAATGGATTTTACTGACGGGATGACGATCTTCATGCCAACGTACTAAAATACTGTTTCTGTTGCCTTTACACTGAAGGTCTGTGCGTCACAGTTGTGACTGAACTCACCAAGATGCAATACCAGTTTACATCACTGGGCAGTTCCCGGAACCATGACGAGAAACGGGCCTTTTACAGCGCATCCGAGGGCACTCGGGTAGCCAGGCCAAAGGCAGGTCAATTGCTCTCAAGCTGCGAGTGCTAGCGAGGGTTGCCGAACTGCCACTGGAGATCCAGTTCAGGGGCAGGGGAGAAGGGCTGGGGTAGAGCCACTCATCCAGGACGCGGTGACCAGTATCCTAACACCTCATGGCTCCAAGGAGGTTGCTCTTCGAGAGTAATTTCTATACTAATTTCCCATTCAAATAGTAATCTGCATGCTAAATCAAATGAAAGATTCCACTAAAACTTGGCAACAATTGGGAAAGAATGTGTGACTGCAGTAGCTGCTTTAGCGGGTGCCCCTCCTGCCGACAGGGTCTCAGGTGTGTCCCCAGGAAGCCTCAGGTTCTCCCCACAGCCCCGCCCTCCTGCGGAACTTGCCCCTGACTATGCGGGCTGTGCCAGGACTGTGCGTGTGCCTCGGGCAGGGCACACTCGGCCCTGCACCAGCAGCACTGTCAGGAGCCTGCCGTCCGGACGGCCGTCTCATCTGCAAGGAAACAGGCACAGACAGGCGAGCCCGGACCTTGTGCATGGGGACAGTCCCGGAATTCTAACCCAGTACCTTCCAGGAGGCTGAGGCGGGGTAATAAATAGGAGTCCAGCCTGGGGAAATCGACATCTTAGTAAGATTGTGCCTCAAAAAGAAAATTAAAATGTTTGAAGGGCTGGGGATGCAGTTCAGTGCAAAGGCCCTGAGTTCAATACCCAGTACAGGAGAGAGAGGGAAGGACCTCCCTGTAAAGAGGAATTTGCTGGTCTAAGAAGTAACCTACTCTGAGAAGATCAGTTTTACGATCCATATTTAACAAATGGAAAAGAAAAGTTTAAAAATAAAGCACAGGGCTGGGCCCGCGGCTCAGCAGTAGAGCGTGCTCAGCTTGTGTGAGGCCCCAGTTCAATCCTCACCACCCAATAAGATAAAATAAGGCATCATTCTGTTCTTCTGGGAAAAACAGCAATAGCCTGCCACGGTGGTCTAAAAATGCCTCGTGGTACATCTAAAATGC
The DNA here is from genome assembly GCA_004026905.1 of Hystrix cristata. Lineage (NCBI taxonomy): Eukaryota > Metazoa > Chordata > Mammalia > Rodentia > Hystricidae > Hystrix > Hystrix cristata. The sequence continues at coordinate 15,968 of PVJO010021924.1, read as the reverse complement.
CCAAATTATTCTGTCTGAGACCAAAAATGGCCTCAGCAGCTTAATACTATAAACTCTGGAGCCCACGAGAAAGCATTAAACCAGCTAAAGGAAATTATTTCCCCCTTTCTTCCCTCATCCCCCACCTCCCTGAATAGAATGACTCAATTTTCCAGTCAAGCAAAATATAGCAAGAGAACCTAACTGGGACATTATGAATGCTAACACAGGGCCATCAATACGGCTCGCGTGATACGACAGCGCATTTTACACTGACTTGGCTTCATTTTATTAACTGCCCTGATACCCTAAACACCTTGGCTGGTGAATATTTGCATTTTAAGTGATTTTCTATCGGCAAAAAAAATTTCATTCCTTAAAAAATTTATAGGTTGTAATCTGTGTATATAGAGCTGGCAGAAGACCTTGCCCAAAGGACATTTATTGATTTGTATGCGACTAAACCAACATAAATAACCAACATTTTCCAAAAAATACTGCTCACATGCAAAATATGTACTTAAAATGCAATCCGTCAGTATAGCTGTCATCGAACTCCTGTCCAGAAAGAGGCAAGGACAAGTTTGAGCTTTAAACAAGTAATGAACTAACAGCCACCTAACATATCTATTTTAACAGACTATTTTGGAGTGTAAAAACATATTCAGTACCTTTAACCACCAATTCTGCATAGTTGGATATCCCAACCCCTCCTTCAGTGCGGATCACGCAACGGTACTTCCCAGCGTCGCGCTTGGTTGTGTTCACGACGCTGAAGGAAGCTATGAATCTCCGGGGGCTTGTCACCTTGGTTTCCTTCAGCGGAGCGTCAGGGACGTGGACGCCCTGTGTTGTGGGGGAGGGGAGGAGAGAAAAGAAGGATATCAGCTGTCAGATCAAAGCAGCAATTCCCCTGCACGCACACTGTCAGTGTCGCTGTCAGGCACATCTCTGTTCCCGTGTTTGTCACCAAGGGCAGCCACTAGAGAACAGCTGGCCAGGAAACTGCAATGCTGGTCGGATCAACTCCTCAAAGATCCTGGATGCAAAATTAAAGTGTGCAGAAATGTCTTGTTTTGACCCCTTCATGATACGACCTAAATTAGTGCAACTGTGGGGACAGACAAAAAACATGGGGAAAAGTTCATTTTGTTCCCTCTCAACATCTGGTCTTTTCATCAACTTTATCTTATTATTTTATGCTTGGCCAGGAAACACCAATCTCCTATTATTGACCTCATTGTATATATGGACACATATTCTACCAAGAATAACAGTAGGATGGGCATTAGCTATATCCCCAGTGACCAGGGCTGGAGGACTGGCTCAGCTTTATATGATGTTGTCCCCAGATTAAAAACAAAAACAAAAAACCCAAAACAGCAGTAAATGCTGAATAAGCATCACCCGATTCGGAATGTAAGAGAGTGTCCTCTCTAGGGGCCCATATTCCCAGGGCCGCAGGAAGCAGGTTCACCACGGGGACAGGTCTGTCTTCCATCATCCCCGGACACAAAGTCTTTCAGTTACATGCACTGGGAAAACCACTCTATGCTTCCAAGGGTTTGAAAATCCAAAAGAAAACTGGAGCTTTCCATTTTATCTTTCTCCTCCCACCATTACAGGGAAAAAGCCATCGCAAACATGTTACTGTAATTATTAGTAGAAGTCAATAGATGAGGCTCTCGAGGCCGATGCCTGACAACACAGTGCCCGCTCTTCACCCCCAACGCTCCTGGATGCCAACCACGTGCTACTGCCAAGACACCGCCAAGACGCTGGCGAGCAGATGGAAAGCAAGCAGTCGCTGGCATCTGGGGCTTCCACTGACCGAGTGGCACAGGCTAGGAATGAATCCCTGACCACGACAGCAGAGATCACAGGCTCTGCAGACGGCACGCTGAGGACCAGCCTCGCCTGAACACGAGGCCAGCAGGAAGACGGGACTGAGGTCTGAGGTGTGCGGACCTTCACCAGGCAAAGGAGGAGGGCGGACAAGAGTGTTCTAGTCACAGGACACAGTCCAGGAAGCCTGAGCGGTCAGAAAGGTCTGGCTGAAGTTAAGGAAGAAGGTGAACAAGGGAGGTGGTGAGCCCTGCACACAGAGAGACTCTCGGCCATATTAAAATGCTTTTATTTGAAATTATAAAATGCAAAGCTGCAAAAGAATAAAGTGCAGCTGCATCATTCAGAGATGAGTATTACGCTCAGTCCTTACAGCCTTTACCACTGACATTTTCACTGGCAGCCGGCCTAATGGACACGGTTTGGGGTGAGCCTGACCAGGGTGCCAAATCCACCCTGATCCAGAGTGACTTCCTTCCCAGGGTCCAGGACGCCTCACTTCCCACGCTGCTGCGAGAAAGGAAAGATACAGCAGGGAAACGGCTTACTGACCTGCACCTCCTGTCTCCTCCCGAGCTCTGCAGCAATAAGCAGGTGACTCAGGAAGGAGGTGGGCAGGGTGTCAGGATCCCAGTGCTGGCCCCGGTAAACGTGAGGCTGCAGCATCTGGCCAGCTGTGCAGGGGCGGAGGGCTTGCTCGCAGGGAGCACAGGACTGCACAGAAGCCCCCTCCACACACACACACACACACACACGCCCAGCACGGGAAAGCACGCGGCCTCCTGCAGGTGAGGTGTGGCTGTGGATCTCGCAGGACAGAGGAACAGGGCTCCCACAGCTCCCTGGAGAGGCTGCACCGTGCGCTCTGAGCTTCCTCCGGGGCAGCTGCTGCGGGGCAGCGGGAAGGCAGCCAGCGGTGCTGCACCAGCAAGACTCCTGCCACATGCAAGGAAACATCAGGACCAGCGAAGAAGAGTTCCACCTTCCTCAGCTTTAGCCTTGTCTGTAAAAACAGCCTCGTTTATAGCTTAAATGTCGTAAGTCAGAATATACAGTCACGCACACACACACATACATACATCTTACATGTGTGTTTTTACTATTATATCTGACCTGGAAAACAGCACCAAGAGATTTTTTAAAAGCATTATTAATACAAGAGAAAGAGTTCTCTGCATTCCACATAGCAATTTCCAATATCTATGCTCCCAAGAATCAAATTCTATCACTAGAAGCAACTTTTGACTTACTATTCTGTAAGACTCAGTTTGCCTTTTTATAAACCAAAAAAAAAAAAGTCTCTAGTTTTTAAGGAAAAAAAAATGAAGCCCGAAAGAACGGTAGATCTGACATAAACAAGGGTTTTGTTTATTGCAACAACGAAAAGGAGAGAGAGTCAGCCACTGACTTACTCACCTGTGGATGAACCGCTCAGGACACACTTTCACAGTAATCCTGTAATGTTCCCCCTAACAGAAGCACATCTCAAAAGGATGTTTATGCAAGAGGATTTTCTTGCACATATCCACCGTCCCCTCACAACTATCCGAGCTTGTAGCACGGCATCTAGGCTCAGGAAGCTTCCTGTATGGGTGCGTGTGTAAGTTTTTGGGCAGCTGCTCTGTCTTCGTGCCACACGCCCAGTAGCAGAAGGCGCCTCTAATTAACCCTAATGTGCCATGTGAACTCTCAAGAAATTCCATGTATTTAACTGCATGGAAAGTTAGATCCAGCTTCTTCGTGAGAGATACACAGAGAGGGATCCCGGGCACTCATGAGCTAGCCTGGCTCTAATTTAGGATGCATACAGGACACCAAACCACACGTTCTGCCAACCTGCAGGTCACTGTGCTAAACCATTCACCGCGCATGGGTCCCAGCATTCATTCAACCAAAACTCTCTGACCGTCTTTCATGAGCCACACACTGTCACATTAGGGAATGGAGAGTGAAAAGAGGAAGCTTCACCTAATTGAACTTAGGAGCTGCTTAGAGGAAGAGCCAAACAAGGTGATGATCACGGAGCAGGGCGGTGACTGTCCCGCAGCACACGAGGGGGAGGAGCCCTGACCGGGGAGGTGTCAGGGCCCAGCTTGTGGGTGCACAGAGAGCCTTGGGCCGGGAAGGACGAGGAGGAGGAGGCCAGTGGAGGCGGGGCCGAGCGGACTGGAGGGGAGTGTCCGCCGAGGAGGAGGCCAGTGGAGGCGGGCCGAGCGGACTGGAGGGGAGTGTCCGCAGGTGGCCGCTGAAGACGCTGGAAGGACAGTAGGGACCTCCTGTGGAGTGGGGCAGGCTGAGGGTCACCACTTCAGTGGATGCAGGGACAGAAGAACCGCAGGCGGAGGGGCCAGGAGCACCTCCGTGACGCAGGGTGGACAGGAAAGAGTCCGGCGTTTGTCGAGGGAAACTGGTTATTACTGCTGCCAGAAATAATAGCAACACATGACAAAAAGAGAAGGGCAGAGAGGAGTGGAAGAAACAAAGTCAACAAGTGCAGTCTACTGCGGTAAATCTGCCTGCCGAGCAGATCTCAAGGTCTCAAGGACAGAGGCCGCTTCTCACACATCTTGCCTACCCGGATACAGCATACATGGAGTTCAAAAACACGACCTGCCTCTGGGAATCACAGCCTCGGTGGGGAAGATGTTCCCAGGTTGAAGAGAAAGTGAGGTTGTTACACAACAGACTGACACCCCACACCCCAGACCAGACAGCTCATCTCCGTATGAGGCAGGCCAAGAGGGAAAAGAGAATATTTATTTTACTCTACCTTTCACAAATGAAACCTTTCCATCCTTATTTTAAAACTGAACTTAGGAAGGAAAGATGGCAATACAGTCGGGGCTGGAGCGAAATGCGCTGAAGATGGAGTCAGGGGCCTGGAGCCAAGACAGTCAGCAGGATGCAGATTCCCGCTGGAGCTCACACAAGGGACCCTGCCACGCCCAGATTTTAGGTTGTCTGACCGCCATGATGCTAAGATCACAAAGCTACTGAGTCTCAGTTAATTTGTTGCGAGAAGACCCGCGCTTGCCAAAGGTGTGCGCTGACGGTCCGTCTCATCTGTCGGAGCTGCGCAGCAAGTCTTGAGGTTAGACTTGGTCTTATGTCCTGACAAGAGTTCTACTCAAAAGGCATCACTGTCGCCAAAACAAAGAACAAAGTCGGAGGACTCACACTTCTTCCAAACGTACTAGAAAGCAGCAGTAACCAAAAGGAGAGCCTCGTGAGGGCATGAGGAGGACAGATGTGGACCGACGGACAGAGAGCTCAGACTAAACCCTCGCCTGTATAGCCACTGACTGTCAACTAGACGCTGAAACCATTCGGTGGCAAAAGGATAGTTTTCAAGAAATGCTGCTGGAGAAACTGGAGATCTACATGCAAAGGAAAGAAGATGGATCCTGACCTTACCCCATATCCTAAAACAGACTGAAATCGAACACCTAAGCTCAAGAGCTAACATTTCTCCTGGAGGAAATTTACAGAGGGGAAATACTCTACCATCGGGGACTGGGAAATGACTGCTTAAGTCCGATGCCAAAATCTGGGGCTACACAAGAAAAAACAGATTAAATTGGACTTCATGGAAATGCAAAACTTTTGTCCATCAAAGGTCACGAACGAGACAGCAAAAGACAACCCACAGGATGGGAGAAAGTATCTGAAGTCATTATCTAATAATGGGTTAAGATTCAGAATAATTTAAGAAGTCCTATAATTCAACAATAACTATAAAAATTCAATTAAAACTGGGCACAGGACGTAAGAGACACTTCTTCAAAGAAGATATACAAACGGCCAACTAGCCTATAAAATGCCCATCATCCTTAGTCACCAGATAAGTGCAAATCAAAGTCACGATGAGGTAGCACGCCACACCCAGTGAGCCGGCTATTATTAAAAGACAAAAAACAGCAAGTGACCGAGGATGGAGAGGACTTGGAACCCCTGCATACTGCCGATAGAAGCAAGTCATTCACTGTAAGGTGTTCTGGCAATTGCTCAAAGAGTTAAAAATAGAACTTCTCAGGTGGGCATTACGGGAGGCAGGCGGAGCCTAGTAGGAAGTCTTCTGGTCATTTGGGGGTCAGAAAGGCAACTGCCTGCTCCCCCTCCTCTCCTTCCCTCTTCTCCTGCCCCGCCTCCCACTTTTTTTTTTTTTTGCTCCTGGACATGAAGTGAATTCAGACTTAGGAAGGGAATTCTGACATTTGCTACAACCCAGACGAACCTTATGCTAAATGACACGAAAAGACAAATGCTGTGTAATTTCCCTTACGCAAAGCGTCCAGAATTGACAAATTCGTAGAGACAGAATGGTGGCTACCAGTGGCACAGGCTAAGAGGGGGATGGGGACTGATTCTTAATGGCTTTTGCTTCAGTGATGGAAAAGTCTGGAAACGGACAAGCAGCGATGGATATACAAGGTTGAGGATGTACTTGTGCCACCGAAGTGTACACTTAACCACATACCAGCCCAATTATTTAAATACAGGATGACCAAAAATTGCATATCTTTTCATTAATTTTTATAAAATGATATAAGGGGAAATATAAAAACAACAATTTAATCAAATTTATTCAATACAAGAACCAACTGGTGGAAATGACACCCGCCCGAGCGACGCGTGGGAGAGTCAGTACATAAGCAAACACGCTGCCTGAGCGATGCTCGAGGCCAACTGCTAAGTGGTTAAAAATGATCAGAACTGTAAGTGTCATGTTGCACACACCTCTGCACAATCTAAAAAAAGACATCACTACCTACTGTTCAACAGCATAAAATTCTAGCTTTTGCACCTCCCTTTGAAGACTTCCCTGAAATGCCCTGCAGCCTGCATTCAAAGTGTTTGCAAGTAAGCCAGGTGCAGTGCGGAACATCTGTGGTTGCCGGAACCGGAAGCTGGCGCAGGACAGCGTGAGCCCTGCAGCTCTTGGCCAGCCTGGGCACAGAGCAAGGCGCAGTCTCCAAAGGAACAAAAAGTTTTCCATTAGTAGTTAAAATGAGCCGATCTGAAAAGAATGGAAAGAGAGCACAGTACGAGATGGGCAGATCTCACCTGTGGGGGATGGGAGAGAAACACAAGAGAAGGCTTTATGGAGCCGGGTGGGAGGCGTAAGCCAAGAATCCAACCGTACGCATGACACACCATCTGCGCTGATAGAGACCTGCACAGAGCAAACCCTTGAGTATAACAAAAAGAGAAAAACTTCTAGACTGACATACTTAACTATCGAAACTTTTTATTCAATTCAGAGAGTAAAAAAATATGTATTTTGGAAACCACATCACTGCATCACTTAAATGTCACTCACACTGTTTAGTATATTGTAGTTTTTTTCTCTGTTATGCATTATTTTAAGTAACATTGGGAATGATGTGAAGCACACAGAGAGGTGTGTGTATTTGTCTAACACTGCTCTGCAGAGGCGCAGCCTGCATCTTCCCGCCCTGGGCAGACCCTACCCCAGAGGAACATTCTCCCCTTTCTCATAATTGCTCCTTCCTGCCTCAGCTCACAGGTTACCTGTGTTTCCGGCGAGGCCTCCCCTGGCCGAGACCGGAGGTGAAATGCGTGCCTGAAGGCCGTGCCCCTGGAAGGGGCAACCCAGCACTCAGGTACTCCACTGTTCACCTGCCACAGCCACTAGGCATCCCCCTTCTAGGACACGGGGCCACCAGGGCAGGAGCTTGGCCAGCTGTCTCAGGGCTGCAGCTCCGGCACAGAACCCTGGCTGACCCATCCTTGGGTCTTGGGAGTGAGTTCAAACATGTCACATTATAGTGACACATGTGTGCCATCCTTGTAGCAGCACAACTCCTAATAGCTAAATCTAGATGTCCATCAACAGACGAACGGATAAAGAAAATGTGGTATTTATACCCAGTGGAGTACTATGCCGCCATAAAGAAGGATAAACTTGAGAGGCATTTGTAGGTAAATGGACGCACCCTGAGACTATGTTAAGTGAAATAAATCAGAAACACAAGATTAATTAAACATTGCATGGTTTCTCTTATGTGAGAAACTCAAAGTATAAATAAATTATAGAGCAAAATAAAAGATAAATAACAGAGGCAAGGAAATAGAGTTTATGCAAATGAGAAGTAGACTAAGAGATGGAGGGAGTGGGGAGAGGAGGGAAGGTCAAAAGAATGAAGATGTGTTATAAGGACGGAACAATTCCCATGAGGAATGCAATCGTTATGTACTACAAACACGGACTAATGAAAATAAAAATTAAAAAGAAAAACCACATCTGGGGAATGATGGTATGGCTAAGTGGTTGACTGTAAGAAGGGTTTGGTCTCTCGAGTCCCTTCGTCAGAGCAGAATTAAACGGTCGCCAGCCAGATTCCTCTGTGCGGGGAGTTGCGAGCCCCACTCCCCGAGGGCCTCTCCCAAAGTCGGCAATGACCACAGAGGGCCATGTGCTCGGGACCCGGCAGGGGTGAGCACCTTGCAGTCTGTGGGGAAGCTCTTCTGATTCTAGACGAATGTCCACAGAGGAGGGCTGGACGTTTGTCGGCTGACCTCTCTCTTTTCCCGGGGGGAGACTGCAGCAGCCCAGCAAGCAGCGGCATGCCACCTTCCCACCAGGGAGCAGGATGCCGGGCAGGGACGAGGAGCGGGCATCCGGGTGGGCCTTACCATACAGAGCCTGCTCCGTACCAGGCAGCCTGGAACCGCCAGGACCAAAGCCTGAGACTCCAGGCGGCACACAGCGGCGGCAGGTCCAGACAGTTCCTGATCGCCGCCCTGCCCTTTTGGTAACTTAACAGAAGAACTGTCATGACCTCGCCTAACAGCAGAAGATCTCGCTGGGTTAAATACAGCTCCTTATGAAGGCCACGATGTCTTTAACGCGTGCATTATTTCAATGTGAGCAGGGTGGAAAAAGTACTGGTAGTCATTTAAATTAGACTTATAGCCTTCTTTATGCAGTGGACTAACTTGAGGACTTCTCAATGAGCAGTCATTTACCAGCAAAAAGATCCATATTAAGTCTTTCAGGAATAGTTTTGCCATAATCAGAGCAATGATTGAAAGGAATTGAGGTCTGAGAAGTTAGCAGCATTTGCAACAAAGTAATCCATCTCAGGCACTTTGGAGTTGCTCTGCGGGCGCAGCATTGGAGCCGGGCAGGCTCCTTCCTCATCCACACAGAGGTGGGGATGAACCTGCGCCAGGCACAGGCGGCTGTGCCATCCCATGTGCAAACACGCACTATGTGCAAGGCTCGTTGACATTCTTAGCTCTGAGATCACCAGCAGCATCAGCAGGGTCGGGAGTAATTTTGTTTGAAAATCTTATGTTTATCTAAATCCAATATTAATTGAACCTCTCCAACCAATCTTTTGCTGCAGCCCATCTTTCTATTTTTAATAACTAAGACAGTCTTGCCCTTTGATTTCTAGACCATAACCAAGCTACCCTCAATTCCATCAGCTTGGAAACCCACAGGCCAAAGCGCTGACTTCTGCCATTATGCACCATCGATACATACATTGATGAGGACACCTTAATCAGCTAATGAATACACAAGTAGCCAAAGACATCCACAGACACCCAAAGCAGCACCACACCATTTGAGCACAGAGCAGGGTTCGTGTTCAAGTAGGATTTTATTAGGAAAATGTAGAAACTTTTTCTGTTATGTAGTCATAGGTCAACCCATTCCACATTAATAACATCTGATAATATTATTTAATAACCTGCTCAAACTTCATTTAGGAGTTTGTCCAAGTTATATAAGATACACATAATGCATACAGTAGTCAGAAGTACCAGTGAAATTAGAAGCTCTTCGGTCCTAAAGGTCATAAAATCAAATATCCAGCGGTTGACTGGAATTTTCTATCGGGTTAAAAGTTGGGGTTTGCAAGGCGAGGACTCACACCGTTCACTTCTCAACTGTGGTTATGACTGACCTGGGTGGACGTGGCTGTGCATCTGTGTGCAGGATCTACAGAGGAGGCCAGTTAGTAACATGGTTAGTTAAGAGCCCCTGATGCTCAGTCTTGAAAATAGAAAGATAAAGATGGAAGACCAATCCCTGTACTTCTCAATGTGAATGGAATGGCCAGCCTGCCCCGTGCTCCAGGCAGCACCTTTATCTGCGTCTATGAGTGCAACCCCACCGCCCTTGCTTGGTCTGATGAGAAGACCCAAGAATACAACAAAAGCAAAGCAGGGGCCATCACAATCCCTGACCTAAAACTGTACTACAAAGCTACTGTAATAAAAACAGCATGGTACTGGCACAAAAACAGACCCCAGGACCAATGGAACAGATCAGAAGATGAAGAAACAGGTCCAAACACTCTCAGTCACCTTATCTTTGACAAAGGGGCCAAACAACCTCACTGGAAGAAAGACAGTCTCTTTAATAAATGGTGCTGGAAAAACTGGCTCTCCACATGCCAAAGGTTAAAACTAGACCCGTATCTTTCCCCATGCACTAAGCTAAAATCAAAGTGGATCAAAGATTTAAATATTAAAGCAGAAACACTAAATCTATTGGAAGATAGAATAGGTCGAACTCTTGAAGACATAGGTGTAGGCAAAGACTTTATGAACAAATCCCCAGTTGCCCAGGAAATATCACAAAGAATCAACAACTGGGACCTGATCTTGTTAAAAAGCTTTTGCACAGCAAAAGAAACTACCAACAGAGCGAGGAGACAACCCACAGATTAGGAAAAAATTTTTGCCAGCTATTCCTCTGACAAAGGACTAACATCTTGAATGTACAAAGAACTCAAAAAAATCAGACCCCCTACATTTAAAGACCCAATCCAAAAGTGGGCAGCAGAAATGAAGAGACACTTCTCAGATGAAGAAGTAGAAACAGCAGATAGACATATGAAAAAATGTTCAACATCACTGGTCATTCAAGAGATGCAAATTAAAACAACCCTGAGATTCCACCTCACTCCACAAAGAATGGCTATTATCAACAAATCAGCCAATAACAAATGCTGGAGGGGCCGTGGAGAAAAAGGAACCCTTCTCCACTGTTGGTGGGAGTGTAGACTGGTACAACCACTATGGAAATCAGTGTGGAGATTCCTCAGGGAACTAGGACTAGAGATTCCATTTGACCGGGCTATTCCCCTTCTTGGTATCGTCCCAAAAGAATTAAAATCATTATACTGCAGGGATATATGCACACCCATGTTTATAGCAGGACAGTTTGTAATAGCTAAATCTTGGAAGCAGCCCAAATGCCCATCAACAGCAGAATGGATTAAGAAAATGTGGTTTTTTTATACAATGGAGTACTACTCTGCCATAAAGAATAATAAGCTTGAGATATTCCTAGGTAAATGGATGCATCTTGAGACCATACTCTTGAGTGAAATAAATCGGACACACATGTTTATATACTGCATAGTTTCTCTGGTGTGAGAAATGGAAGTGTAAATAAAGACTAAAATGTATTATATTGGGAAAGGGAAGGAAATGTCCAAATGGGAAAGGGAACAAGGGAGGGGGAAAGGAACAGAGGGACAAGAGAAATAAGAAATGGAAGGAAAAAATGGAAACGGAGCTTTTGTGAATAGGGAGGCAGGAGGGGGTGAGGGGAGGGGAATGGGAAAAAAAGAATCAACAAGATATATCATGTACAGGTACAAATTCCCTATGATGAATGTTATCAATATGTACATCGAAAATGTACCATTAAAATAAAATTAAAAAAAAAAAAAGAACAGCCCACGGTCATCCCGAGTGCTTCTGTGCTCAGACTGTACATCTCAAAGGACATTTCCCACTGAAAAAGAACAAGGATTTCCCGCAGACATGGGCAACACTGGGCGTTAGGAGGGCGGTGTTTGAAACTACAAGCCTAGAACATGTTGTCGCACCATAAAGCAAGGAAGCCAGTAAAAATGGCTTATCACGGAAGTCACAAACAGGAAGGGAGCCCCAGTGTACAGGGGAGGAGTCCAGGGGTAATAAGCGCACTGGAGTCAGTGCATCAAATGTGTTTAAGTTTTTTAAAAGGTCTCTTATCACTGTCTTTAGTAACAACAGATAAAAAAAAAACAGCCTTAATGAGATATAATTTTTGATATTACCAAAAGCTTTACAACTTTTTTCACAACTCAAAAGTAGATAACTGGATGAGTTTGGGCTACATAGGCAGACACCCATGAAACCATCATGACTAGCAGAGTAATTCTTTTGTTGTAAACTGACACACACTCTTTGTATGAATTTATGGGAAACAGCATGATGTACACATGTACAGTGTAATGATCACACCGAAGTAGTTAGTGTTTCCAGCCCCTCAAATGCTTGTCATTTCCCTGTGTGGGGAGCCTCTGGACAGCGAGGTGACAGGCACCAACGTGTGGGCAGTGGGATGAATCAAGTCTTGAGGTCAGGAGCACAGTGGGGCAGTGCGGTCTACAGCAGGTTAGCCTGCGTCTTACAGCGGTGGTGGCGAACCTGTAGCAAGCATGTCGTTCTCTTAAGTCAAAAGATGCTCATGGATGAGTTGTTTTTTCTAGACTAAAACCTGAGTATTCAGGTTTAACTGCAGTGCTGGCACTTCGCGATAACTAAGTGGGTTTGGGCTGCAGTCCGGGGACTCGTCTGTGAAAGGTCTGCCATCCTTGTCTTATGCTATGTGGAATGGCTCTTCCCCTTTAGAGGGGGGACTGATGCTAAATTCTACCGACTGACTGTTTCACACAGCTCAAAAGATTATAATGGTCTTGACCCCCCAATAAGAAAAATCAGAAGAAGAATAATATTTTATAACAATGAAATTGCTATTATATTCAAATTTCTACCACTGTAAATGCAGTTGTACTGAAAACAGTCACAATCATTTGCCTATGTACTATCTTTCACTGTCTGGCTCTACAAGGACAGAGCTGGGCACACAGACCACACAGCCTTCAAATCACGACCTGATGCTTCCAGCAGAAAGGTGCCCAGCTCTGCTGTAGAGAAGCACTTATGGCTAAATGGCAGGATGGCCGAGCCCGCTTCAAAACCAGCAGAGGCAGAGCAGCGGGACACACGAGGCCCAGACCGCATCTTCTGAGCTGCTGGGGCTGCAGGTGGAGTTTATTAAGATCATTGTACTATTCTGCCTTTGTTTACCATTTCCTTAGCAGAAATAAAAAGCAAGCATTCAAGGGAGTGATTAGAAAATAACCTCTTGTTTCTCTGCACCAGTATGACTATTTTCACCAGGATTCTTTTCCAGGAAAACAGTTTTGCGCCTGGCTTACCAACAGCCCGGTGCCATATAACTCAGAGCCACTTTGTCTAGGTGTCATTCGGTGGCTGCAAAAGAACCGGAATGTTTAAAGGCACCTGCACAAGAGGAACAAGAAGGGCGGCCAGGCCCAAGTAGTAGCAGCCTCATGCGACAGCAACATCTGCTTGGCCGTAATCAAACACCTGGACACAGAAGGCATGGAATACAAAAACACAGATTTCTTAATGAAAGGTAATAAGAGCCTTCTAAACCCTAGGAATAAACAGAAAGTCCATTAATTCGTCATTTGCCCTTTGTGCCTAATTGACAGCTGTTCTCATAACAAAGACAAACGACAGTTACACTTGGACAATGGCCAGTTCCCTCTCCTTTCAATGAAGCGAGTGGAGGGCGGCGGTGTGTGAGAAGGTGAAAAGCAGGGGGAGCCCTCATCTGCCTCAGCATTTCACAGTTCACCCTCCATTACAATGGCCTGGCCGCTGCTGCTGTGTGCCAGGAGCGATGACTGCGCCCTGTCCCACACTGTGTCACACCAGGACCATGAGCAACACATGCTCTGTGCCACGCCTCTAGGCCTAAGAGCAGTTTCAAAATCCATCAAGTACTGTCCATTTCCTTTCCATCTCAAAGAAGAACTTGTGCAAATGTCCCTTTGCCTCTTACAGGTACATGTATTTGAGGACGTAGCTCTCTGTGGCCTCAAGTTCCACATCCATGGATTCAACCAACCATGGGTCAAAAATATTTGAAAAAAAACTGCATCTGCACTGAACATGTACAGACTTTTCTCCTCACTCTTTCCTGAATAAATACAGTGGAGAAATGATCTCACAGGATTACACTGCATTCTACTTTACAAGTAAGCGAGCGACGACTGAAGAAGACAGGAGGTTACGCACAGGTCGCACAAACACCACACCTTTTTGTGTAAGAGCTGTAGGCCTCCCTGGATCTGGGTATCTGCAGAGGTCCCAAACCAACTCTCATGGACCTGGAGGCACGAGAGTAATTCCAAATAGCCAGGCCGAAACTCGCTTGGGACTCTCAGAGCCACCAAGGCCAGACACAGAAATCACTGAGCTAAAATGCCTCCTGTTTTTCCCCTCCCTTTGCAAAAGGAAGAAACAAAAGGGGAAAAAGTGTGAGACCTTAACAGTGTCCACATTTCCTGTGACCATGCTCCAAGGCCTGTGTTGGTGAACGGAGACAGAGGGACGAAGAGTCTTGACATCAGTCCCTTCCTCCTGGGAATTCCAGGTCAGGGTCGCCTCTGCCATCCCTGCTCCTCGGATAACCTCAGGAGCAGCATTCTGATAAGCAGAAGAAGACACAGAGAAGACAGGCCTTCCTGGAGCTACAGCTCCAGGGCCGAAGGCAGTGGCTGACCCATAAGAGGCGGGGCTGATGCCTTTCTCTTCAACAACCCCGACCCATAGGCCGAGTCTAAGGTCCAGCTTGGAAGCCTGACCAGAACCCCTGAACCGCCCTGGGCTGGGGGGCATCTCTCCTTCACCTGCCCTCACTTCCACTGCATCCCATGCCAAGCACCAGCTGCCCACATCTCTCCAAGAGCATGTTAGATACACAACATCACAAAGTAAACTTTATTAATTTCTTCCAGAATCTCCCTAGACACATCACACTGACTCACCAATATAAAATAAATCTTCCCTTCTAAATCAAGGTAATCCAAAATCCGAATTAGTTAAAACACAGTATGAGCTTGAAAGCATCCCATGGTTTCATTGTGTGTGTGCAATATTGTGTCATACAGATGCAGCTGCAGGTAGATCACTGACTAAAACAATAATGGATGTGATTTCAGCCACTCAAAATTTTAGACACTAAATGGTTGCTATAGCAACTGAAGACAGTCCACTCTTTGTGTGTTTCTGGTATTTTCTATAATAGTAAGTGATGTTACATTTATGCTTTAATATACATGGTTTAAAATACCAGAGTTAAGTTTTCCAAGGAATTGTAATTTTACTTCTTTTCAAATCATTCTGTGGCTTGTATACCTACTAATGAAACTGCTTTGATACATGGTGTGATTCTTTTCAGCAAAAGCTACAAATGAAGTCACAAGCTACTGATCAGGGTTGACCACACACACACACATTTCTAAGACAAAAGCTAAGACGACACCACATACACACACATACACACATGATTTTAATTTTAAGTTCTGACAAAACTGATCATTTATCATTTCAGAATAGTGTTTTACAACCCTGCGTTCACAGAGATTGAATCACCTAGGGACCTTTTACTAAAACACTGGGCCCCCTCAAACCAATTCAATCACAACCTAGAACCAGCCAGAAACACTTTAAAAATGGCCCACATGATTTCATAGTGACGGCACTGCCAAGAACTGTCCATGTAACCCTATATTTTTCCACAGTAGTAACCAGCTTTCTCCTATAACATCAGTGATTCCCAAAACAAAGTCTTCCACTGTAACAGGAAATAATTAAAGATTTCCAACCTCAAATGTTCAAGTTTAAGTAGGAGTATCCCAAGTCCAGGACAAAAAGAGCAAACCATGACCTAAATATGGTAAGTTCTGAGAAAATCTTCAAGGACTTTGGAGGTGACAGCTTATACTTTCCATTGTGTTCTCTCCAGTAAGAGTTCACAAATATTTAGAGTAAAATACTACTTTTTCATGAAAACCTAAAAATTAAATCAAAGATGAAAAGATCAGTTTCATTTTGTAAGATGCTTAATGCTCTGAGGAACATGCCAGTAAAGGATGTTTGTCCCGCTACACAGCCAATCTGGATAGTGTTTCAAACAAGCAACCACTTACGGAGAAAATGATTCCGAATCCTCAAGATGAAGAATTTAAAAATATCTGAGAAGTAAGACACAAAAGAAAAAAAACAGTTGAACA